>KZ107838.1:3355751-3480982 GCA_002116315.1 Epicoccum nigrum
GGTGGTACGGGACACGGCTATGGATAGAGAGTGGGCAACCCGAGAACGTTTCGCGTGTGCTTTCCGAGAGGCCGCCCGTTTTTCCTGTTCTTTTTATACATTTAATGGGTTTAAGAGAATAGTGTTTCTCCTGGCCTTTGGTTACATCAGGGCACCCCCGGTACCGAGTGGCCCCCCCCCCCCCCTGCGACTTTTTCTTTCCGCTGAAAACGGTCTCGATACTTGATCATCTTCCTGTCAAAAGTCTCTCTGTGGCTGGTGCGTTCATACAAGGGAAGTTACTACGCGACCGGCAAATGTCGGCGCTACTTTCTTGCCTAAAAACTGGGCAAATACGTTGTTATGTGGTTGGTATGGCATTGTATGTCGGCTTATATATCTTGGCTGTGCTCTCTTCTATAATGCATCATTGAAATAAAACATGGGACATCTGATGTCTTGTCAGTTTCTTTGTCCAAACATTACTACTCTTCAAGTATGGTCTTCGCTCGGCAATTCGTGTTTCGTATGCCAGCAATCATGTTTCGCGATATAATTGCATTGGTCTTACGACAAGTGCCAAAAAGATTGAGCTGAAAGTCCTGATGTTGTCTGTTCGGCCCTGTCGATTTGCATAGCATCAAACTCAATTCATTCTGATTCTCAAAACCTTCCAAAAAGTGGTGTTGTGCTTTCGATGCCTTTTTGCGACGTTTTTCCGTTTCAAAGATTTTGTCCAGAACTTTGTTTCAGCATGTCTAGAGGCATTCTGACCACCCTCTTTGCACGAATGTCCCTCGGCTTCTCTCATAGCCCTCTGCTTTGCCCCCGCATATTGATGCCTTTATGCGTTTTTTTTTGGCTCAAATCTTTGTAATCAGTGTAATGGCGTCAGATCTTGATTGGTAGAATCAATATGAAGGAAATGGGTGGATTGTCTTGTGTTTGCGATTGCTACTATGTAACATATCGATTCTCAAGGCACGTATGTAGATTTGAGCCAGAACGATGAAGTGGTCTGTTGCATGCTTCTGTTGTGCACGATTCTCATAACTTCGAAGTTCAATAAATGGATGTTTTATTGCAGCTATTCCGTGATCGAGGCAAGGAAATATGATGTAAAGTTGCTCATACGCATGAGCAGAAGCAAGGCATGAGCAGAAAGAAAGCGCGTTTGTAAAACATGCTCTGTTGAATTGTCACGCTATCGAACTCTTAGCCCATTCAAACCCTGTCAGTGCAGCTTCTCCTTGCACAGTTGCCATGATCACCACCCAGCATCGACGTGCCTATTTGCCAGAAGAGTACCTGCTCTGACCGTTGCCGTCGTTGTAATAGGTAGAGCCCTTATCATGTCAGGTCAGTCAAGCAAGATACGTATGCAGGAGAGAGGAACTCACGTTCGGGTTACTGTAGTAGTACGAGCCGTCCGAGTTGGAGTAGTGGTAAGAGTTCTGGTTGGAAGCGCCAGAGCCATAATCGCGGGAGCAATAGTGGTTGCCCTGGAGCGATACACATCAGTACGTCGAGACATGTTTCAGAGACCGCGAAATGCTACCTGAGAGTTTGTGCCAGAGCTGTTGTATGTATAGCCGCCTCCGCCAGAACCTCCGCCAGAACCTCCGCCGGAGCTGGATTGGGTGTTAGAGTTTGAGGATGACTTGGTCATGGTTGATGTTGAGTTGTTGGATGTTGAGGTAACTGGTAGACGCAGCTGTGGTTATCGAAGTGGTAGAGTTGAGTAGTAGAGGACAAGAGTGATAGGTGGGGGCAGCCGCATTTATAGTAAACATAGACTAGGCCTGATTAGGCGATACCCACCCAGCTGCGCCAGAAAGCAAGCGCTGGTGCGCAAACAGCAGGTACGGGAGGATGATCGAGACAGCGATAGAGATAGGATGTGGAAAGCCAGATAACGTTCTGCGGTGTCTTCGCAGAAGCGCTCGCGTGTACACTTTTGTATTCATGGATCTCAGGTTGGGACATCTGTGGTTGTGACGACAGTACCGGTAACCCTTAGTACGGGCCTACCAGTTATCTCATCCTATCAGAAGCATTTCATGATCGCTTTGTGTAAATCTGATGTTTGTTCAAACTATGATTGCTCCGTCGCCCACCGACAACGCACCCAAGAACATGATACCTGTCAGAGTATTCTTGCCAATGGCCACACAACCTACTGACCCAACTGCAATCCCCTCATACTGATCGACACCCTGACTGTCGCGCCACTACCAACATCATACGCATCTGCCACGGTCATGTTTTGTCCATTCTGCACATCCGCGAATGGAATCTCGACAAAACCAACCTCAGCCTCCTTGTTCATCAAGCTGATGCGGAACGGCGCACCGCTGCTCAGCACGTCACCCGTGATCGGAATCCTGAACGCTTGGTCGAAGCTTGGGTTGAAGATGTCCATGCCAGGAGTGTAAGTCTTGACTACAGTGCGGAACTCATTTGTGCCCCAAGACACCTTGACGCTGGGTTGCAGCTCGTCGCGCTGACCTTCCAGACCGAGTGCGCTAGCGATGAGCACCGTCGCGAGACCGCCAATCTGGCCCTCACCCTGGGCTTCCGATGCGTTGAGAGCTTGTGGTTCCGACACAAGGTGGAAGAATTTCGCGTGCACAGTGACGCGCGCGCCCGTCTGCTCACCCTTGTGTGTGAGTGCAATCTCCTTAGAACCGCCGTCGAGCAGAATATCCTTGACGGAGATGGAGCCCACACCGATGTCATCGTCAGGACCAAGATCGTCGTCTTGAACATCGAGTGTGATGTTCTGCTCAAAGTCTGCTACAAGGAAGTCGTGTGTCTCGTTCCACTCTGGATCGGTATCGTTCTTCAAGGTCTTTGTGCGCCATTCGTCTCCTGCACCCACATTCACCTTGCAGTAGCAATCCGGTACATCTGTCACCACCTTTTGCAGTAGACGCTTCACGCCGCTCTTCTTGGGTCCTGAAATCCCTACGGCTCGCTCGATGGTGAGGCGCACGACACCAAGATGAGGTTGATAAGTCTTGAACCAGTCATTCGAGTTGTCGAGCTTTACGAGGAAGCGGTTAGGCAGAACGGCCATACCACCAATGATGCCGATGATCGTCTTGCGGATAGTTCCAGAAATAATGCCGAGATCGGCGATGTTAGCAGCATCTGTGAAGTCGAGCGAGAGCTCAGGAGGGTTGATGAATGCCACTTGCGCCGCACCGATCTGTAGTTCACGTCAGCGCTCGCAACACGTGGAAAGGTCTCATGCGTCGTCTTACAAGCGGGATAACATTTGTCAGAGGGGCAAGCAGGATCGACAGCCTGCCCTTGAGATGCACGCGCTCGATACCCTGTCCAAAAATCAGCTAATTAGTTCAGTTTCCATGGATGAGGTGCAGTCAGCTCACAATCTTGGGGACCATGCTTCCGTCAAGCTCAATGTCACTCTTGCTCTCCCAGACGATGTTCATGTCAAGCTTAATACCACCCGTGGTAGTCTTGTGAACATCAACTGCACCCACTCTGAGAGGCACGTTGCCGAAATCGAGCTTAGTGAATCGAAGGTTCTTCAAGGGACCAGGCAGTGTGGAGGCAAGAATAGGCTCGACGATCTCCTTTGTCATGTTGGCGCCAGCGACGCAGATGTTGGGCCATAGTTGATCAACAATGTCATTCAGGAAGGCTGTATGTTGGTCAGCTATTTGATGCAAACTGCAGTGTGTGCTTCAGAGAGGTCTCATACTTGCTGACTCTGCCCCTCCCGACGCGGTGAGCGTATCCGCAAGACCTGCCATGCTATTCATGATTGCACGTGTGTTGAAGGAAAAGGTTGCAAATGTAAGAAGTTTTTACAAGGAGGGTAGAGCGGAGAAGGTTACAGCACGTTGGAGGCTGAGCATATATACGTACGACGAAGTGGATACAAGTGGGGTAATGCCACGCTGGAGACACCTGGATCTGCAGGATTTCGATTGCAAGGGTCTGATATGTGAAGTGAAACAGCAAGCTGAACATGACAAACAGGCGAGCACGTGTTGTTTACACGTCCATGACGCTCCAGGGCTCCTCAGACGTCACACATTGATAGAGTGGGGTCATTAGCAGACAGGTTGGCTCGATTCACGAAACAGGGCCTGGCCTGGTGATTGGTTCTGAATCTCAGACCGCGGGGCCATTTCCCCGCTAGAGTGCGGCACATCCATCTTCACCGCTGGAGGTGCATCGACATGCAGAGCTTGGCGCCATTGTGGCCTGTTTTGACTTCCGCTAGGTCCAATCGTGGAGGCAATGCAGGTGGAGTATGTTATTTGTGGCTGGAATACTTGTTGATATTCGTGAAGCAACGGACCCCAAGCCTTGTAAAGATAAGTGTGGCGGTGGTGGCGGTGGAGGATCAAGCCACACTTGAACATCAACCTCCCGAGTTCACGATACGTTGAGGTTGTTCCAATCCAGTAAGTTCAAGATTCCATATAGTTGTGATCAAACTGAAAATGACTTCGCACATTGCGTTCAATGCACTGCACCTTGCCAAGTTCGAGTATTCAATGGCATCATGTAAAATGTGGGAAAGCAAGCATCTCGAAAAGAGTGCTCGAGATAAGACCGACATCGCCTGGACCGAGAGAGTTTTTTGGAGTCGATTAATCATCTCGGTAGCTTGTACAGCTTCTATAGATGATGTGATGCAGGCATGATTTGTTGAACATGATACAAGAAGCAGTGATAGAATGGCAGTAGCAAGTGCGACGCGTAAGTATAGCCGCCGAGTGACGTGAGTAGGTGATACTAGCAGACGTTGTGTGAATAGATGAGCGTGAAATTGAGTTAGAAAGAAAGCGTGGAGTGAAAAGTAATATAGGGGGTAACGCCTCGCGTCTCGATAGAAAGCAAGTCGTCCTTGGTCATCACAACCATGCTGCGTTTCACCGTTCGAAGTGAGTATACAAATGATAATTTCTTCTTACTTATTGTCATGGCAATGTCGTGAGTAATTGAATATATTGAGTATCTGGGTTTCTACCACTGAGAAGTAATCGAGTATTCCAAGCAACAGGTTATGTCTTAACTACACAGTGTAAGTGCAATATTTTCTCAATGAAGAAGACTTTGCTGTACCCACTTGTCCCGAGGTACCATCTATCCCGTCAGTAAAATGCTTTTTCAAGAGACCGCCATGCTCGAAAACTACGTTACAGAGGTAAAGCGCATCGAGTGAAAACAACTGAGATGATAATGGGAACTCTTTTATATTACTCGAAATTCCTGTATCTCTTATATCTCCCTCACCGTATCCAACCAAGAACATAAACACAACATGTCCGCAACGGACCCTCCTCGCCCATGGTGCGGACTCCCTGACGAGCTAAAGGTCAAAATCCTCGAGTACACGCTCGAAACCAACGAAGCCGAAGAAGACATAATCAATGATCGTCGAAGCCTGTTCTCAATCTTTTTGCTAGAACCTCTTCCTCTCACGAGCAAGCGCATGAACGAGCTAGCTCTGGAGACGTGGGGCAAGAGCAAACTCATGATTTGGGTGCCCTCGATCAATATGCGGATGCAGTACATCAACCCTAAGTTTGGTAGGTACATTCGAAACTTGAGCCTTAGCGTGAGTGTGCCAGACCATCTTGCATGGCACGACCCTGACCTTGACACTGAGTCCGTATCTGGTATGCTCCTACCCTATGAGCTTAGAGGTTATCGTGAAACTCCCTGGCGTGTGCTGCTGTCCTGCAAGTCCGACCGTCAATCGCCTCTATCCGAGTGGCAGGCTGCGCTACCCAATCTCTCGGAGCTTGAAGTGCACCTGAAAATCCAGAATAGACGGCCGGGCCAGACATGGCCGTGGAGGGTAATGGAGGGTCATACACATAAGCAAGACATCGAAGGATTTCTTGCAAAGGCATCCTGCAACCTTTGTGCTGATCGTGTCTCAGTTCGAGTCCACAACACAGGTTTCGTAGATGATAACGGCGATTGGTCCCGTGTGGAATGCCCTGACGGATGCAACGAGCGGCTCGCCGTGGGTGTGAAGGCGCTTATCGAACAGAACAAGTTGTAGTCAGTACGAGACATCTCGCTTGCAGATGAGTGGATTCTTGATGTCCCCGTCTTGCTCGAGATGTCGCTGACGAGAAGAAGACCCTCAGCTTTCAGAGCGAGTCAGGTAGATGGGACGCGTCGATGCGCTAGATGCTTGACATATCTAATGTAGGAAAATGTATGAATTTAAAGAATCTGCGCGTGTTCAGCCTTACTAGCTCGAATCATTGTGAGGTTAAACTGGGAAAGTTTAACAGAGAAACAGCCGTCCAAATGTATGGGTGTCTTGTGAATGTCTTGCATTATCCAGATTACGTGAATGAGAGCATAAACCTCACTATGCTCGCACATCTTGTCAATGCCAGATGACCACCAATAAATACAGTAGCTGTTACACCGGTGAGTACATACCGCGTGTAGATGAATAAGCGATGGGTCCTTATCGAGCGTTGCTGTCAAACACTACCCTGCTTCTTTTGGTCATAGCTTTATCCACGGTCTTTTCCACTTCGCGTGCCACCTCAGTCCCGAAGAATGCAACACCTAGCTCTTGACTCGTGAACCAGCTCGCACGATCCAAATTGCCACTCCCCAGAACCAACACCTCGCCATCGACGATTGTCATCTTGAGATGGCTCTGCTGTGGTTCGCCGTTTTCTTCGCCTCGCTTCTTGTACCCATCTCTAGGTTCGAAATAAGAGATATGGAGTTCGCCGACTTTTGCGGGCGCCATTGCTGCCTCCTCGTCGTACGTTCTGGAGCTCATCCGAGGGTCAAGAGCTTTGTATCGTTTGATGAGTGTGTTGATGCAGCGGGATGTCGTGGTTCCAGCCGTCACCAACTGCTCGAGGATCATGAGGCGTTCCGAAGTCACAATTCTGACGTCAATGCCACGTGCTAATGCCTTGAGTAAGGCAGACAGAACAGGTGGGGCGGTGAGATTGGGCGACTGGATACGAATGCTACGTTCTGCTTTGGCGAAGACAGTAAGTAAGAACAGGTTTAGTGGCGTAGGTGGACATGAGGCGGTGCCGAATGGTCGAAAGTCAGGGTTGCGCCGATGGGGACTCGGGAGGAAAATGGTAGGGGTCTCTTTCGAACTTATATCCGCGGTCTGATCGGCAGGGGGCGACATGCTTGGACGGTAGTGACAGGTACTAATGAGCCCTAGGCCGTCTTCTGAGGCCGGTATGTCAGGTGGTGCTTCTGAGCGTCTTTCCCAGAAGGTCCAGTAAAATTTGAGAAATTGTGACACCACAGACCCTCTCAACAAAACAGCACCTTCGAACCACTCTTCCCAGCTGACATTACAGCTCGGGAGGATCACAACTTGTCGGTCGATGATGATGAACTTGGGGTGCATGACACTAAAGGGAAGGATAAAGACACTCTTGATCTTCAAGTCCAGACCACCTAGTTCAGACGGGTCTGGCAAACCGAACTTCTTCGCCCATTCAGAAGGAGGGTACGTTTGCCCGTTGGTTGCCTGCTTGTGGAACAATTTCTGGAAGATTGACGATGATGAGAAACATAATCGAACGCGTATCTTGTCGGTACCACGGCGTACAGCCTTGTCTGACAGGTTGCGAAGCGTAGTGTTAAGGTAATCACGGCTGACAGATGAGGCCCAGAAGCAGGTAACAAGGATAAGCTCATGTTCAGTCTGCGTTAGAAACTTTGATAGTTCATCGTATATTGATGACCCGGTGCCTGTGATGAACGTTCCAATGTCGGATGTTGTTATAAGAGATCGTGGAAGGTGGGAATAGTAGTTTGGGTCATCTCTTTCAGTAGAGTCTACTGCCCTTTCAAGGTCGTAGATGAAGGGTTGCTGGTATCGCTCGCCCATGCGCCCACTGAATCGCGCCAATGCTTGTGGATCTTCAATAGTTTGTAGCGATTTGTTTGACATAGCACGAAATGACAGCGCCTGGATGGTGTCACCAGCAGAGCTCCTTGATGATGCGACGTCGAGCGGTGGATGCGACCACCTGAACCATTCCGTTTTGGGAAGCTAGCGTTGCAGGGATGATGACGATGAAGCTCTCCGCCAAAATTTCCAGAAGCTCGCAACCTCAGAGGCGCGACAGCAACGGGGACCACCACGAGCAAGCCAATATCCGCAGTCAGACTCGCAAACAAGCATACTTGCTCTTTGCCAACTTTCACATCACACGAACCTTCAACGAGTCTCCAACGCCACCACCATGGGCGTTTCCATCCTCCCACCCAGCGCTCCCCTCCCACCGCGCCGCGATGCGCCCACCGAAGACAGCGATGTCGACATGTCCGACGACGAACTGCCAACATCCAACAGCGCGACAATAGTCACACCTGGAGAGCACATCACAAGCGACCCGCAATGGATGCGTGGGCACGGCACATACGTCCCCGCCGGGAGTGGGACCATCATTTCGACAGTGGCGGGCAACCTACACAAGACGAACAAGCTGCTCTCCGTACAGCCGTTGCGAGCGCGTTACCAGCCGGAGATTGGCGATCTCGTCATTGGAAGGATTGTCAACGTGCAGACGAAGAAGTGGAGTGTCGACATCGCTGCGCCCATGCTGGCGAACCTGCCCCTCTCATCCATCAACTTACCCGGAGGAATTCTGCGCCGCAGGACTGCAGTAGACGAGCTCAACATTCGCACATTCTTCTCTGAGGGCGACTTGCTTGTCGCGGAGGTGCAGTCGCTGCACGCTGACAACACGGCCTCGCTACACACACGCTCACTGAAGTACGGAAAACTGCGTAACGGGCTCTTCACATCATTGTCGGGTGCAGGTGGCGGAATCCTATCACGAAAGGGTGGCGTCGTGCGCAGCAGACGCCAGGTTTTCACGCTCAACACCGCCGCAGGCGAGATCGACGTTGTGCTGGGCGTCAACGGCTACATCTTCATCTCCAAACACACTGCCGTCGCGGCCTCGACGACAGAGACCGGCATCAACAAGCTAGACGAGGCGGTTACGGAGACGCTGTACTCGAGCCAGAACGATGAAATTCCCGCCCCAGTCTTGAAGGAGATTACGCGTGTGAGCACATTGATCAAGGGCTTAGTAGCATGTGGAGCCAAGGTCGACGAGGACACTATTGTAAAAGTGTATGAGGGCGCCGTGGAGCTGGAAGCCGAAGAGCAGAGTCTCGGCGGCGTGGAGAAAGGGGTTGGTGCTAAGGGCATCGTCGAAGCCGTACTTGCACGACTGGCGATCGAGAACGCAGGCTGAACTCCGGACCTATATACGAGCAAGGAAAGACATATCTCGAAGATCACCTCATGATCATTTGATCTGCCTCCATCCCAGCGTGCGCCTTCGTGGCGTCGCACCGCTCTAGCTCCCGCGACGGCCGCGACGCCCTTGCCACATCGCGAGGTGCGGGCCGGTCCAACAAGGCCGATCAAAGCGGACTGTAGTCCGACGGAGGCGTTGCGAAACCACCTACACAGTCACGAGGCCAAGCACCGGAGAAGAGATGAATGAATTACTATCATCTTGATCTGATATGATTAACTACTCTGATGTATGCTTTCTAATATACAGTGATGTTACTACTGACGATGTCTTCAAGTCTGTGTGTATATATACGCTCCGTTGCTATGTATGCATTATCTTCTCCAGGACGGTAAATACGTGTTGTATATTTTTCAAAGGCACGGCCTTTCCTCTCCCCCTCACCGCTCGATAGTCTATGAGCCGGCGAAGCGCGACAGCGGTGCATGCGAGTTGCTGCCAGGCAGTCGAAAAGGAAGGGCCAACTCGAGCCTCTCAGAGGCGAGTCCAAGCAAACCCCCTCTCGCCCTATCAGCTCTCAAACGCACATAGCCCCTCGCGCTCCAACATCTTAAGTCTCTCGACATCGCCCCCAGCCTCGATAACAGCCTTCACAGCCGCCTGAGAAAGCCTCCTCCTCTTCTCCGCCGCCTCCTTCTCGCGCCTAGCCTTCGTCTTCGAGCTCCCGCTGGGCGCCACGCCGGTGAGAATCTTCCGACTGTCGTCGGGCGTGAAGTTGACAAAACCTACGTTCAGGCCCGGTGACGAAGCGTTGCTGGGCGCCCGGCTGCTGCCGTGGCTGCTCTGGCTCGATTTCCGCCGCGCCTGCACGGTCGAACTGCGCAGCGCTTGCCCGCTGGGCCGGCGGCGGTGGAAGCGCGGCTGCGGCGTGGGGCTAGGACTGCGCGACAACGGGCGCGTGCCGATGGAGACCATGTTGTCTGGATGGGGAGGAGGGGGGTGTGCCGCGTGGGAGGGAGGCGTGGGGTACATGGGCTGAGCATGGTATTGGGGCTGCATCTCCGGTTGCGAGTTGTACTCGCTCATGTCGCTAAAGGAAGACATGTCGCAGGAGATGCCGAGGCCGGCCATGGAGACGGGTATGCTCTGCGATGATGCGCGCGCGTGGGATTCGCGATGTGTAGGGTAGGGCTGCTGGGCTTGGATGGGCATGGACTCGTCGTTCCACCAGCCGGCGGTCTTGGTGGGGGAGAAGTCCGAGGAGCAGGATGAGTAAGGGAACTCCAGGGCGGGGGACTCGTTGGGGGCCCATGCATTCATGGGAAGTCTGAGTGAGCTTGGAGGCGTGTAGGCTGAGAGGGCCGCGCCGGATGCGGATGCGGTGTAGGTCAAGCCCATAGTTTGGCCGAAGGGATCACTGCTGCTAGAGTCGCCAATGGCAGGGGATGCTTGAGGAGTGACTTGGTAGCTACTGAAGCCCATATCCGGTGATGAGCCGCCTTCAGCCATAGGCAACCGCGAAGTGGTGTAGGGTTGCTGGTTGTGGTGTTGAACAAAGAATCCGTCGGCGCAGTCATCCTGACCAAGCTTTGTGGATAGAGGTAGCGAGTGAATGTTGATGGGCAATACATGCGCGTGCAGGTCGACGGCACTGTCCATCTTGCGCGTCCACATATGTGAAACAGGTGCACGATAGTAGGAAGGCTGCATCATTTTGGCAGTCTTTGCGAAGCTCGAGCTGGGGCACTTCTTCAATGATTTTTGGACACCACGGGTGATCGGTCGGTCCGGAAATGACCGGGCCTTCTTGATACACTTGCTGAAGTTGTCCTTGTTGCTAGTGTTGCTGGTGGTGGTAACGGCAGGTCGCGGTGTAGTTGGTTGAGAAGTAGACCGCAGTTGATTCCTCTCGATTTCGAAGAGGTCCTCAAAGCTGAGCGTGTCACTGCTGCTTGAGATGGGTTTATCACGGGGGTGACTGTAGTTTACTGAAGTCCCAGCTGAACCAGAGGATGGACTTGGGTTTTGAGAGCCTAGTTGCGTAGCTTTGTGCCAAGGCTCTGCTTCCCGATGAAGGATAGGAGTAAAGCCAAATAAATCATTCTCATTTGTTGCCGGCAGGTCAAAGACGAGTGCCAGATCGTCGGACCCAGAAGGGTTGACCGCAGTAGTGAGTTGTTGGAACAGGTCTGTCTCGACATAGCTCTCAAAGGGTTGGTCTAGCTCAACGGCTGCCGCCTCTTTGTTGCTCGGCCGCATTGGGAGTTCGTCAGGGTAGCGTATTAGGTGGGCCATCAAGGGTAATTCCCGCTGGGCTGCTTGCCAGGTCCTCGGAAGACGACTTGCGTAAAGCGACGTGGCAAGGGGATACCAAGCGGTGTAACGTGCGTTGAACCTTACGGGTAATTCGCTTCGATGTGCACGAAGATGCAGGTACAGATACGATTTTGTCCAATGGTGCTGTTGACGTTGCAGAATACAAACAATCAAAACAACCCAGTCTGGATATATACTTGTCCATCTTGGTCTTCAAGAGTTCTTACCAGCCTCTCCTTGACAACTGCATTCCATCGTGTATCAAACTATTATTGGGGAGCCAGGGCGGAATGAGGATGACCTAAGCCACTGTCCTCCTGTTTCAGGCTCGCCTGAGGCGTCTGCAGTGATCGATCTGTCAAAACGTCAGTGCACCTAGAGATAGAGGTGGTTGGGCAACCTCTAGCGGGTGTATCCACGACGGCGGCACGCTGGTTGCAGCCACGCAGCGTCGCTATTGGGTTACATTCTCGCCAGTGTTGCCCAGCCCCGCAGGTACCCGTTACACAACATTCGTATATCCACGCCTCTGTATTGAAGGTGGTCAGCCGAGGATAGGGCTGCATATGCTATTGCCGCATGTTCGGGGGGCTTTTCCTGTGACTGTTTCATCCCACAACTATCGTCAGATGGGATTGCTGAGGAGCTTTCAAGCATGGGTAAGCATCATCGAAGATGCACTGACGTGCGATAGCGTTCATTGCAACGGTTCGCTTAACCAACCACTAGATTTCCAATGATAAGGAATGCATATTATGAACATGCCGCAAGCAGTCATCCACTGCCGATAGTATCGGCAGTGCTAAGACACTTGACGCTAAAGTGATGGGACGATGATTGGCTTATAAACCGACATAAGCTCAGAACGGGCAGTGGATAGAAGAAATCGACTAGTGAACAGACCCCAGACTGGGGAACAAAGAAAATCGATGATCGACAGGATCCTGGTAGAAAAAAACCTTGCTGTTGATGAACTTTACTGCAAGACATGGCGTGAGCCGTTTTGCACGTGCCTTTTGCGAGCGGGAGCTCCGAGCATAAGGCCGGCACCATGATGATGATGCGTAGCGAAGAGGGGCGAAAGGAGGCATTTGAGGGGCGCGACATCTTCGTGGCGAGGCGGATGGTGTTGACCATTGACACGGATCTGCCTTTGTGGATGCGTGGGTATCAGGCACAGGATGCCATACCTGGCTACGTTAGGGGCTCCCTGCATGGCCTTTGTTCGCGGGAACCTGATTGTTGCATGTTCACTTTCAATGAGCTTGAACGATGAAGCAATGGTCATACTGCCTGCCGCAAAGCAATCCTGCGTTGCAGTAATAGTGCGTACTGTCAGGTAACCAGATGTTGGTGTTTCGGAGCCGAGAGACGTCGTCCGCGGTGAAAAGCTCCGCGGCTAAACTGATCAGAGCCAGGCCTCAAGCGCCAATCCACTGCGGCCGCCCCGACATCCCCAGCCAACAACTGTCAACGTCAGTGCGGTTCATAGCTTCCACCTTAGATCTCACCTCAACCTACTTTGGTACTTTGCACAAAAAAATCGGTCCTCCTCTTCTAGTACTACCGCCATGGACCCAGACACACCTCTCTCCGATGACGCCCAGCCCTCTATCATCAGGTGGATACTAGGATTCCTCTTGGTCGGTGCGTGTTGGGGGCTCACGACACCGTTCATGCGCAAAGCAGCATTGAACTATACTCCACCATCGCACCCAGCCCTAACCGACCCGAATAACTCTCCGTTGAAGAGAAAGGCTCTCGGCATATATTACGCCGTGAAGGGCGTGCTGAGCAGACCTGCATACGCGATACCGCTGCTACTCAACGTCACGGGTAGTGTCTGGTTCTTCATCTTGATCGGCAAGGCTGGTGAGTATTGGCGGCACTCGTGACCCAATCGTCTTGGAAGAGGAAGCTAAATAACAGCAGAGCTAAGTCTGACTGTACCGATCACGAACTCGCTGGCATTCATGTTTACTGTGCTTGGAGAATGGTGGGCCGAGAAGAAGGTCATCAGCAGAGGTAGGTCGAATACCCCTAATGTTCAACAGCCCCACTGACAGCACACAGACACATGGATAGGTTTGGGTCTAGCACTCGGCGGCATTGCGCTTTGTGTGCAGAGCAAATCGTAGTCCTTCTAGCCTGTTATCGATATACCCATCACTACGCACCAACATTCAGCTTCGAGAACCCACCCGCGGGCGGCTGCAACCAATTCCTCTCGTCATACTTCTCCTCGCCCTCGATAACGTGGAACGTGTAAATGTTCCGGCTCTTGGGGCTGGTGTTCTTCTCGCT
Source organism: Epicoccum nigrum (assembly GCA_002116315.1). Lineage (NCBI taxonomy): Eukaryota > Fungi > Ascomycota > Dothideomycetes > Pleosporales > Didymellaceae > Epicoccum > Epicoccum nigrum. The sequence goes on from KZ107838.1 coordinate 3,369,623, forward strand.
CTTGTGCAAGATGTTGCCGTGAATCAGGACAAGCGTGCCGGCTTTGACCTCACCCATATCGTACACTTCCTCCTTGTCCAAGGCTGGCTCAGTCTGCAGGCCATTAGGGAACTGAGGTCCACTGTTTTTGATGAAGCCAGTGCCCTCCTTGCCGTTCTCGCCTGTACGTACGAACCTCTGGGTAATTGGCGCGCGCCTGTGGCTCCCCGCCGCAAAGCTCAAACACCCGTTCTCCTTAGTTGCATCCTCGAGCGCATACCAGAATCCTACTGCGCTAGGTGAGTCCGTGTACAGAAAGGTGCTGTCCTGGTGAGGAGGCACTGCGCCACCAATCTCAGGCTGCTTGCAGATGACCATGGACTGGAGAACGCGAGGATCGCGGAAGCCAAGGTCGCGTGCGATAGCTGCGTTCTTTGCGGACAGTGAAATACCGCGGAAGGAAGGAGATAGTTCGTGGAGGTAGTGCCCAATCTTGTTGATGGCGCGCTCTTTGGGCTTGCACAAATTGCCATCCTTATCGAAGGCATCTTAGAGAATTAGCTACACAACCTCGAAAAGTGGGGTGGCGCGCTCGTACCCTCTTCGAAGAAGAAGCGCACCTTGTCCCCGGAGTCCAAGAAGTACGCGTCGCCGACGTGGTCTGCACCATCGTCGCCACCGGTGGAGAACTTTGTCATTGGGTGGTCCTTAAGCTCAAACTCGTGCAGCATCTTGTCTGTGTCCTCCAGCAGCTGCTTCACTGTGTCTTGTGACAATGCGTCCGGGATGAGCAGGTAGCCATTTGTGTGGAAGAAGTCCACCTGCTCGGAAGTAAGGCCTTGGGTCGATGATGCCATTTTGCCTGTTTGTGTGTCTAGTAACTGGTGTGCGAAAGTCAAGTAGAAGAACAGTCAACGATGCATCTCGCCCGGAGACGGCCGCCACTTCACGTGTCTGAGCCCCACCCCTGTCCCACCAAACATTGCCCCGCGCTTTAATCCGAGAGCCGAGGCGCTCAACACCGACACACTTCTCAGAACGGTCAACCTTCAAGATGGTGCCAAAAGCTCAATCCCTTCAACATCACGACAAACCAACAGAGCGAATGTCCCCTTTGCATAGTAACTTTATTTGCTTTTGCACATTAGTTCGGAGGATTAAACGGCACGGATGCCGCCATGCTTGTCAATATTTAACATCGGCAGCTAATCTTTAGGCTTTCAGTTGAGAGAAGTCTACCTGCACAACATGCACAACGAGTACCATGTAGAATATCTCAGTGTCCAGCAGGTTGCTTATACGGTACCAGGTCCGGTGAATCTCCGCAACCACATCTATCGCAGCTCGAGCCACAATATGGCGCTAAATCTCATACGATTCCCCCGGCTGCAGGGACTGGGTGTATGTTATTTCTCGGCTAGGTCCCCACGAAAATGACTCTCGTCTCGAGTTGCCGTAGTGTTTGTTGTCTCCACGATGTTACAGTTGGTATCCTTGGCAGCGGCTTGTCTGGGAGTTGCCGGTAGGTCCCCATCTCCAGCTCGAACTGTTATGTGCAATCCGTCTCTTTTTCTTTTTGCGGTTAGAGGTTGACAGTACAGCTCACTGTTCAATAGTTCAGCCCTGCACGACGTGAAATTAACGTCGGTCTGGATCTCGAATATCCTGCATGAAATTCTGCATCGGATCTTGCACTGAGTCTCTGTTGTAGTCTCCACTTTCCACGTTCCCCGATATGAGAAATTGGGACAAACGAATGCCAGCAAGGAAGGGTGCGGTAAGAGCCACATGGGAGTACGACCCGCTCGCTTGAACTTGTCAAATCCGGCATAGGTGAACTAGGCATAGGGTCCTCACAGCTCGGATTTTTGACCTCAGCCTTTGCTCACCACACACAATTTCACCACCTCCCACTACACAGTAGCACCCTCAGAAACGGATCCAATTATGATGTTTGCTCAATCAGTGTCCGCGTACAAAACATGCTGCATGGCTTATTGGATGAGGATAATTGATGGTTGAGGATCGATCGATCTTGCATCATTATCATCAACGCCGCGGAGAAAGAACATCAAGTCAATATGGCGCCTGTCACCTGTCTTGGCGCTGTGCAGATCCCCACGTTCACGTGGCTGTCTAGAGTACTGGTACCTACCTCCAGACAGAAAAAACTCACAATTTGGGATAATCACTCTTTTCGTCGTAGCAGCTTCACTGTTTTGAAGCTAAAGTTTACCGAGGCTGTGGTTTTTCGCAAGAGATATGGTACTCTCCGTTCACCAGGAATTGGGTACTGGTACCGATCACGATCTCGCGAGATTGGTCAAGCACTCGACTTCGCTCACTCAGATTTTGGTGAATATAGGCGAGCGGCTGACTACTGCCACTTACTCGTTGCCTACTTTGTACTACCATGTACTACCACCACAGCACACACTAATGAAGTAGATCCCGGACAGACCCCTTCACTCACTTAGCGCTTTGGGCAGGGCACGCCAGGAGCCATATCCCCCAACCTTAATTATTTACCCCGGGATTGCGTAAACCACCACGACCAAGCTCACCAAGACAGACTCTTGTCCACTAGCAGGCCCCTTCCCAACACAGACATACTATCGCTTTGCCTCGCACACGTTCTTGGTCTCGAAAGCCCTCCATGGCGCAGTCTGGAATCGTGGCTATGGAACGCCTGTCGAAGTATCTGCGAAAGTAACCGAGTCGGGAATGACAAGATGCAAGTACTTGCTCTGTGGCCAAGCTCAGGTACAGTCTGATCGGGAATTTCCGGGACAATGTCGAAAGCCAACAGAACCAAGCAATCACAAGGACAAGATTGTTGCGATCTGCACCATAGAGTTCGAGACTCACAGCTATCCTGATTTTTCAGAGTATTCCGGGTGCCATGAAGCCTATCTTGTCTGCCAAACACGGGATGTCCGAGTCAGGGTCAAGCGCAGTCCTATTGGATTTCTTTGCTCTTGACCATGCCGCCTTGACCGAACTCAATGATATGCTATATGAGTGTCATAGATACGGAAGGTCAAGTAACCACGATAGCTCGGCCTGAAAAGCACATGATCACACTATCGCCCACCAAGGATTGACCTGAAGGTTCCTTCACCTCACAGCGCCCCTTCGCAGACAACTGTATCGCAGTATCTCGTAAATATTCGAGCTAAAAGATTATTCTTGCTCCTCTCACCTTGCAATGTTCCGGCGGTGAAGCTTGTAGGTCGGTATCAAAGGCATTTGCAGCTGTTGACGTGGCAAGCAGAAGCAGCTCACTGACTGATTCTATCAAGAAACTACTTAGAACGTTATATGTCAGCTTTGACTTCCGGGAAGCTCATAAGGTCATCATTGTGAGGTTTGACCAGCACCGACGATGCGAGGCCCCGAGATAAAAGTCATTGCTGAGAAGCGTGCAAGTCGAGATGCGCAGACTGATGAACACTGTCTTCGCCGATATTGAATCTTGAATCGAATGAACAGGGCAAGATCTTGGTTGGAAGAATCTTGGAAGTTTTCATCCACAGTGAGATGCAGACGTGTTTCATCAATAGCGGCGTTCGCAAGTAATAATAGGAAGATGCACGAAGCTGTTGCATGTGACCAAATCTTTGAGAGATTTCGAGTAGGTAAAGTGTAGAAATCTGATCGTTAGTCATAAGACGTCGACAGCAATCACGACCAAGCTTGCCGACCTCGAGTTTTGTTATTGATATGATATTGCAGGATGTTCTGATGTATGTGCTCCTTCATCACAACAAAAATAGATCACTTGCGTGTAGAGTTATCTGAGACTATGCGAGATTGTCAGATATTATGTTGCTGGAAGGACCGAATCGCAGAAGATCTAGTACTACCGAGTGTGACAGAGGTAAGAATGAGCATTCTCGGCAGTATGGTGGTGACATGCGATAGTGTCCGGGCAAAGTATCAGCTTGACACTATTAAGAAAGATAAAATGCTCAAACATTCTCAGAATGGTATTTACATAGGTCGATTGTATCAGCAAAAGTCGTAATCCAACATTAGAGGGTATGTCGGGGCGACAAAGAAACTCAGCTGAGTCTTTGCTCGACCGGCAAACCCTCCCTTTCCTCATCAGCTATCTCAACCCCATAGAGCTCCTTCAGTGCTTCTAGGCGCTCCTCTTCCGATTTGCATTCTCGGACAACCTTCTTTTCACTTCCAATAGTCTCCCTCACGGTATCCTCAAATAGGGTCAGATTCCCAATAATCTTCTCCTGCGCCTCATCCATAATCATCTTCGTACTTGTGATATACTTCGTAAAGAAGGAGCTCCTGTGTGTGGACGTAAACCACGACATCATTTCATAATCCTGCGGCAAAAACTCCGTCTCGGTAAAGCAGTACACCGGTGTCCACACACTCTCTCCGTCCTCCGTTGGATCATAGCAGACGTCATAGCACCACAACTTGTTTGAGTGATCACCATATGACTCTGCAATAGAACGATACTGCACTCGGATCTTCCTTGGCGCAATGCTGACCGTCTCAAATCCATCTTTCAATGGGTATGGCAGGTTAGGCCCCATAGCTCCCATCCCTACATCCACGACGTACCACTCCCCGTCAAACCGAACAAGATTAAGCATGTGGTTCCAGCTGTCGTAAGTCTTGGCTTGGTTGCGGCGAACTTCAGGGTACGGGCTCATCGCGCGGGATACGCGGCCTCCGCAGTTGCGGACTTCGAAGCCTAGAGAGCGCAGGACGGTAGCAAAGAAGGTGTTGTTCTCCATGCAACGACCGCCGCGACGGCGAGTTACGATTTTTGTGTAGAGGGCGGCGGGATCGAGGGTGATGGTTTTGTGAGCTGAGTAGTGGAGTTCGAGGTTCTCGAAGGGGACAAAGCAGGTGTGATGACGGGTTAAAGCCTGTACAAAGGGGAGGCCATATTCTTTGGTGATGGCTTGAGATTTGTCGGACAAGACAGGAGAGTCGAGGTATTTCTGTGGGAGCCCGATTCGCGTAAAATAGTTCTGTGTCTGTGTAGTGCTGTACCGTGGTCGATCGTTGTCATCCAGTGCTAGCTGTGTGAGGGCGAACGGTGCTGTAGCAGGCGACATCTTCGTATGCGTAAATGGAGGTTTGATCTCCAACGGACTGAGCAGGATACAACTGACGATAAACTAGGAACCACCGAGAAGACAGCACGCTGGAGGATTTTTTTCACGGCTTATGTAAGATGTTCAGAACGCTCGATTCACGCAGCAACTGAGCCCATTTGGTGCTGCAATGCGACGCACTTATAAGAACTCTGATCGTACAAAAGAAAAGCGGGGATGGCGACGAGGTTCAGAAGCCCCCGCCGGCATCATCGGCATGTCACGTGCTCGAATAGAGGGACTCATAAATCATCCCTCTGAGCGGACGCAACTGCAATTCTCAGGGCCCTGACAGAAAATCGTGGTATGAAGAGTCAGGCGGTGAAATCCCGACAAAATCCAACCCAAGGATGTCAAAGGCAAAAGGATCGATCGTCGAAAACTCAAAACCCTCCATCAAGCCCTCTGTGTTCATATGGAGGGTATCAAAGTCGCCCGGCGCACGAATTGGTGGATTTCCAGCTTGAGAATCGGTGTTTATTGGTGGATTGGTGTATGCGGTATCATGCGGCTCCGCTGCTATAGGGACAAACCATTAGCCGTTTCTCCATCGTACTTGGGTTCATCTCGCTACGAACCTTTTAGAATCATGTCTGACAGTCTGCGCAGAAATCTTGAGCAGCCGAGAACCAAAGTACTATGTCTGCTTAGGTTCTGGAATATTGCCTGGGCCTTTTCAAGCAAGACAACCAATCGAACAGCAGCACTTTCGTCTGTAGCCCCAAGCCCGTGTTTCGCGCAAAGCAAGCGGCCGCTTATGACTACAGATGCTGTGGCCACTAAGTGCACACTATTAGTTATCATCCGCAGAGGTAGTACGCAAACCTAACATACCGTAGTATAGAGTGAAGAACCACACGCCAAGGTTGTTACTACTTGTTGCGTCGGCTTCTATAACATCATGCACAATCTGTATAGTACTCTCGGCCGCATAAACGCATTCTTGAGCCTCTGCCATGGCTGCTTGAACAAGATATGGCGCTGCCCTATCTGGTAGGATATCTATGTTGAACACATGGCGTAGAGTGGTGCTCAGTAGAGGTCTGTGTACAAGGATACATAAGTTGTAATACCGAAGGGTCAGAATGACGCGCAGTCGATTAACTTGAGTATTGTGCAAGAGTATGTCTGATCCGGCCTCACACAGACATAGTTGAGGTGGCAGGTCCAAGGTCCACTTTTGAAGAAGCTTTCGGAACTCGTTTGAAGCTTGGAGCGAAGCTAAGTCCTCTAGTTGATGGCTGTTCATCTCCATATTAGCTCCATACTGCTTTACCAGGGACCTGCCCATGAGTTGGTACAGCTGCGTCGACACCGCAAGAAACTGGCCAGGTAGATCGACATCATCTTGCCTGTCATCGAGCAGCCCTGCAGGCGAAGATGTGATAGATTGTTCGTCAAGAATAGCTGACGGCCTACCATAGACCATACTCAAGACTTTGTCCAGGCCGTAGATAACCAGCCAAGTGCGACGAGAGGATTCTTGGACAGAAGGATCGAGCGCTTCGTAACTTCGGCCGTTATGCAACCCCAATGCTAATGCCGATCTGACGAGGAGGCCATGAAGATTCCAAGCTTGAATTGATCTTTTCGTACCCTGGCAGAAGATGACAACGAGAATGAGGTAATGTACAATCTCAAGGCTAATGATTCGTTGCGAGAGTTCTCCACAAAGACCCACGGCTCTCTGGTAGAAGATATCGGATCTTCCCACGCGACTTGAAGTCGACGAGGTACCTTCTCCGTTCAGGTCATGTTTACTAGCTATCGCAAACATCATGTTGAGTGTACCAAGCCAGGTTCTGCGAGTCTTAGTGAAGCCAACTTCTTTGCACTGAGCATAAGTTCTTCTCATAGTGTCTTCATGGATGAACGGAAAGACAACTCCGCATGTATCGAAATAAACATCAAGCAGATTGTCCATTTCTTCGGTTGACGGTATAGCAGTGATGAACGCATGCGATTTGTCGCCGGACTCAGTGGAACGTGGATTGCAGAGCTGGGTGGATCTGACTGCATTGCCTTCTATTGAGGAACTTTCTTTCTCCCCGTTGGTAGGCAGTGATTTCGATCGTACGGATCTGCGGACTGCAGCTGTTGCGCGGAGCAAAAGACGAGCAAAATGGACGTTGGATGATTCGCCAAAGAAGGCGGAGGTGTGCTCCGCGATGAACGTCATAGCCGTACCTCGCGCCGACGCGTCTTCGTCTCGTGGCTCCTCCAGGACACTTGCACGATAGGTGCTTTCTTCGTTTGCCAGAGCAACAACTGGAGAGATGCCAGGGTGATCACCGTGTATATTACGACAGCCACGACCTTCTGTGTATCCGCTAAGATGACTTTCGAGCAACGCATCAAGCCGCTGCAACATGCGCTCGTTCGCTGCAACTCTCTGATCCAGCTCGGACAGGTACTCTTTGCGTACGATTATATTGGCCGCCGACTCAGTTGGCTCGTACTGGCAAAGAACACCAAGACCCAGACAGGACGAGCACGAGGGACGCTGTCCATCGCACCTGGATTTGCGCATGCGACATGCATTGCAGGCCAAAGAAATACGTCGACGCTTGTTTGACAATGGAGGCGACCGCTGCTCGGACACTGCGTCCACCATTTTTTTCACCAAAACAATTTAGGCGGCCAGCGCGGTTGTGATCGGTTGTGTCGAGGGGTTTGACAGGATGAGCGGGAAATCCGGGAAGGTGCCCGGAAAGGTAGGGCATGTCTCGTGGCCCATATAATTACTGATGTTGGTATCTTCGGCGGCGACCGTGCATCCGAAAGCTTCCGGCGAATCACCGATCGGTCCGCCTGGCGTGGGGGAGGTTGCTCGGCTTACCTGGGAGCCCTAGACGACGTCACCAGGCCAGGTTGGAACCCACTGCCAGAGGAACACCTATTGACTTCAGTCTGAAGCTCGGACTTGATGAAGCGAGTGCAGCGTACTAAATGTGATGGTTTCATTGCCAACCACAGCCCCGCAATAACAACATTAGTATCGCAGCAAGTTGTAGGGAGTCTTGCTAAACGAACGTGGCATAACTACCTGTCATGCCTCGTACTACACCTAATGCGAACGATTTCAATGTCGCCATCATTGGTACAGTCTCAGCTCGTGTCTTGGACTGTCTTACCAGCAGCTGATATGGACTCCAGGTGCTGGTATCGCTGGTCTCGCACTAGCCATGGGGCTTCAGAAGAAGGGCGTATCCTTCACCCTCTATGAAGAAGCAAGGGAATATTCTGCTGTAGGGTGAGCCTTCTGTCTAAATGAGTTCCGGCCATCATTACGTTGCTAATTGTGATTAAGTGCTGGCATTGGATTTGGTCCTAATGGTCTCCGGGCATTGGACTTGATAGAACCCGGTTTCCGCCCGATATACGAGGAAATATGCGTTGGCAACAAACCAGCTGATGCTCAAGACGTGTTTTTCGAGGGCCTGCTCCTCCAAGAAGGTCTTGGTGCGTATACTACTCACAAGCCTGGCTGCCTTGTTGTTTTGTAGCCAGAACGCTTTGCTGACCACGAAGCTCAGGCCAAGACCAGCCATGGTACGGCCATTCAACCTGGGGACATCCTGCCTTTAATCGTAAATCTGTTCGTACTCATCCGGTTGCTGTACCGTAAAGCATTGTGCTGATTTCCACAGGCCCATCGGAAGGCTCTGCTCGATATCATGACTAGTTTCATTCCCATACAAAATGTCAAATTTGACAAACGTCTTACTGATATCGAACAACATCCAGACAAGGTCATCCTTAGGTTTTCGGACGGTGAGATTACTAGTGCTAGCGTCGTCGCTGGCGCCGATGGCATCAAGAGCATTGTTCGAAAGCATGTCTTGGAGTTATTTCATCCTGAGCAGGTGGAGCCAGTTTATGCGAACGCTTACTGCTATCGCGGTGTCATACCAATGAAAGAGGCCGAGGACATTCTTGGAGATCTTACCGATGTTGCAAAGTTCTACTTTGGGCACGAACGAAGTGGGGTGACCTATCGAATTTCAGGCGGAGAGGTAAGCTACCGTCTCCTCGCTAACATCGTCTACTGACCACAGCTGAATTAGGAATTCAATTTTCTTCTATGTGTAGCTTCTCATACGCCTTGGGAAGTTAAAGACGGCGTGACAGAAAAGGTCTCGTACGACATCATGATGGCTGACTTCCAAGGACCAGGCGTAGATGCGCGGTTGCGCCAACTCCTTAGTAAAGCGAGTCCGATCAAGTGGGGATTGTTCCATCATCTACGCACCTCGATCTACTTTCGAGATCGTGTAGCTATCTTGGGTGATAGTGCACACGCATCTCTGCCTTTTCAAGCAGCCGGCGCTGCCCAAGGCGTTGAGGATGCTTTGGTTCTTTCGAATGTACTTACAGCCATTCTTACGAATGGTGCAAACCGATTGCCCGACATTCGTGCAGCTCTGGCTGCCTACGACTCCGTCCGAAGGCCAAGGGCTCAGAAACAGCTGGAACAATCCGCCGAAGTTGCACGCATGATGTTCTTTCAACATGAGGAAGCGGGAGCAAATATGAAAAGGATACTCCCCAAGCTACAGCAGGGTCGATTTGATTGGTTATGGTTCCACGAAATTGAGAAAGATGTCGATACGGCAATCGTAAAGATGCAGGAAGTGAAAAGTATTTGAGCTACGTCAATAGATAAAAAGGCATACGGTTGATGCAGTCACAGTTTCAGACCCAGGAACGAAATTGAAGCTTCGAGATCCGATCGATATCACACACATAAAGAGCAAATTACAATTTCAAGTCAGAATACGTAGAGAATATATACGTATCAGCTCCAGAGCTACATGAGTCTTGGTTCACGTGGAAAGAGATCTTCATTCGCAGGTAGTAAAGGAATATGGTCCTCAGCTCCGTGTCTCCTTCTTTATGCACTGTTCAGATGAGCCCCGAGATCTGCTTCTTGCAGGAAATCGTCCCATGTCTTCAACTTCAGACCTTCGATCTGCGTCACTGTCAGCTGATGTCAGTATACAATCGCGGTTGACTCCCATACCTGGTTGGCTTGAATGAATTCGGGCCTAGCATAGATGTTTCCAAAGGCTTCGAAGATCATGAGTTGCTCAGTGAAGTCCAAAGCCGTGATAGCTGGCATGTTTTTCTCCAACTGGTTGCGAAATTCTTGTTCCGAGATTTTGTTGTACCGTACGGGGATGTTATAGTCTTGTCGTTGCTATCAGTGCTACGCAGGGATGATCCAGAGAAAAGGAAACTCACACTTGCCAAGAGCTTCGAGCTTAGTTCCCTCGCTGATAGCTTCGGAGTAGAACGCTATCACGCTAGAGGCGTACTTTGAGCGGTTTTGAATCACGTGGTACACCAATTTTCCGGTGTCTGCAATGCATGCATTGGGCAAGCACGTGTCCGCCTCGAGTGGGAATGACCGTACATACGTTCCATCAGCTTGCTGTGCCAGGTTAGCATTCTATGTTCCAAAAAAAGTGTTCCAATATAATCTTACCTTCATTGGCAAGTATGCGCTGGGATTGGTGAGGCAGTTCTCCATATAGTTGGGAAATAAGACGGTCGTAGTCTTCTTCCAAAGCTCGGGCTTTGACTCACGGATATAGTCCGTGACGGCAGCTTTGCTCTGCCAATGATAGACATGAGGGTACTTTCCATTGGATATGGTTTTCGCATCAGGGAGAGCTGACCAGATAAAGTGCTCCAGGCAAGGTAGCGCGTCTGCGATGTCTGCCAAAGCCTTGCCCTGCGCGTATTCCACGTCGAAGTCCATGTCGGCCCAGAAGTCAGTCATGGCGTAGATGATGTGGGCATCTTGGAAGGCGCGTGATAAACTGTCGTTGTCCTTGAGATCGCCGGATACGACTTCGGTCTTCTGTGCTAGCATTTTGGCTTTCGCGGAGTCCACGTTCCTTGTAAGGGCACGAACATGGTATTGCTCTGGCACTTGCAAAAAGGCGTCAACGACAGATCCACCCTGTAGGTCGCAGTCATTCCCTTGATCGAGATAATTCTTTAAGCTTCGTAATTACCTGGAGACCCGTCGCGCCCACCACCACAATGATCTTCTTTTCGGCAGACATCGTTTCTTGATATGATCGTTGGAGTAGGACTGGATTGGATGTTTAGATGTCCCCAATACAAATTTTGGTGCAAACCTGAGTCTCTTTCGGTTAAATTTGTGTTATACAGGTAGATATACACAGCACGATGAGGCGGTATGAAAACTCGCTAGCGGCTGAACCAGTGCTGGGAAGGAGATGCCGGACTTTCCGCGGGCTCCACATTATTTGGAAAGCTCGGTCTTCGGTCTTCAGTCCATCCATCATAGAAGCACAAAGAGCTCGTAAACAGTCTATACCTTCTGAAACGGACAAGCCTAAGCCTTTTTTTTTTCAAAGGGCCAGTTCTTTTTCTGCTTCGCTTGCTTTCTTTATGATGGTATCTCGCTCGGTCGATGTGAAAGTCTTGGCAGCGACGAATGCATCGGCGACCGAAGAAACAACTCTCATAAAGTCATCATGTGTTGAGAAGGGTGCCTGATCCCAGACCACGTCAAGGAAAGTCGGTCCATCGGTACCAGGCAAGGTGATGTTTGCGATCGGGACATCGTATCTGGGCAAACCATCGTTGCGCTTGTGGTTTGGCACGTTCGTGTCGATATTGCCGAAGACCACGTTTGGTTCTAGACGCCGGAAGTATGTAGATACCGGCTGTGTATCGCTGATATAGTACGGCCGTATAGTCAAGCTGGTATTTGTAGAAGACGACGCAGCAAACACAGGGTCGCCGTGCGATGTTGTGCTCTTTTGTTCTACAGCAGCATGCTCGTAGTCACCGTCAAGCTTCAGACCCCGATACAGCGACAGCTTCCAGTAATCTCCATCGGTTGGCTGGCCGACAGTTTGCAACAACACAGGTCCCCACATGAGGGCTTGCGTGTCTGGGCGATCTAGTGCACGCTCGGTTCGGATACTGAGGGGCATTTGTACTTCAACCACGTCGCCTGTTTTCCATGTGCGGTTTAAAGAAAGGTATGTGCTAGGTCGTGAAGCTTCTATAGGCTGCACTTCACCATTGATCGAAACGTTGAAGCCTTTGCGAATCCAGCCAGGAACACGCAGTCTGAGATCAAGGGGCCCGTCTCCAGTGATGGTGAGCTTGGTCGATCCTTCTCGAGGGAACTGCGTCTCTTGCTTGATGGTGAATCCTCTCTCTTCCCAGTTCAGTGTCGATGGTATGTACAGATTCACCCAAAGTGCGGATCCGTCCGCTGAGCGTAGATAGACCGTCTCTTGGTACTTGGTGTGACTTTCCATACCAGTACCACCACAGCATGTTCCGGTGTTACCGTACTCTCGACTGGAACCCGGTGTCAAGGGCTGGAAATAAGTGAGTTGCGGGTCTTCGTTATCATCCGTGTCGGCACGAGAACCGGCGATCATATTGAAGAGTCCACGCTCGTAGTGATCCATATATGTCGCATTATGTTCGTGGAGAAACAGATTACGCGCCAGTTTGAGCGTGTTGTAGGTCGTACATGTCTCTGCACCATTTGTAGCAATGGCATTTGCAATGTTGTTGCGGTTCTGGAAAAGCTCGGAGTTGGCGCTGAAGCCTGGAACGTCACCACCACTGCCGCCGCTTGCAAATTCGCGGTGTGGGACCACCCATTGGAAGAAGTTCCTGGCGGCGGTAAGGTAGTCATCTCCGCCACCGTGCTCGTAGACTCGCAGATACCCGGTAAATTGTGGCACGTGCGTGTTTGCGTGCAGTCGTTCAGCTCGACGCCGACCTGGCTTGTTTTGTGAAGTTACGACAAGAATGTCTTGGTCTTCGACTGCGGCGCCAAACAGAGACTCGCGATTATCGAAAGCTTTGGCTGTGTCCAGGTGCTTCGCTTCGCCGGTCAGGGCGTAGATCTCAGGAAATATCTCATTGGCACCACCGAATTCGCCAGCGATATAGGTATCCCACATGTAGTTGAGATCACTACGAGTTAAGTTTCCCTTGTAATCTGGGTGGTTCTTGTCACCAATAGTTAGTGCGAGGTGTGCCCAATCGGCCATCTTTACGACAACTTCAAGAGCCTGAGTGCTGTTAGTGTTGTAAAATGCATCCAGCAGTCCACGCATGATTTTGTGTTGAGTGTACCATCCTGCCCAGGTGTTGGTGTCGGGATTGCTCCCATAAACTGCAAACCGAGGCGGTCCAGCTCGTAGTACTGTGTCTTCGGGAAGAGCACCGAGATAGTTTGGATGAGTGTGCGCTTTCTGTGCGGTATAGGCGTCCTGGCACGCTGCCAGCTCTGATACCATCCAATCTAGCTTGCTCTTAAATACTGTCTCGCCCTTATCAACATATGCTTGCGATAATGCAGACATGTAGTGTCCCGTCCAGTGACCACTAAGTAGCCCCCCATCTTCCCATCCACCAGGCGGAGTAAGGTTACCCACGTTAGACCGACCAGCTAAGTTGTTGAAAAGTACCAAGAAGCGCCGCTCATCGTACGTTCTAATGAAATTCTTGACCAAATCACGTTTCTCTTGCAATAAGCCATCACCAAGTCGCACTTGGTCAAGCCTGAATGGTCGTACTGGTGCTGTAGCTCCCGGTCCGAGATCTTCGCGAGGCTCGTTTGTCGAAGATGAACTTCGGTCCGAAATCTTGTGGATATAGGTACTTGTAACGGCTGTGGTGATCGCAAGGAGCTGTAGCATTTGGCGAAGACAATGCATGGTTGTGAGGTATGATTAGGGCAGGTGTTGTAATGCTGAGGAGGAATCGATATTAGTACATTTCCCATCTCACACTATTGTAGCACTCGAAAATATTTTATGCAAGAACCACCCGACTCAATACTTTGGCCATTGTAGAGAGATCTATCGATCACACGCTCCAGTGCAACTACTCTTCCAAATCAGGAAGTTCGGGATCACACCCATGCAGTAGGTTGTAACGACAAATCAAGGCGCTCTCATCATATCGTGTTGGTGACATGTTATCATCGGAGGAGTCTTTAACAAGCAAGAGTTGCTGCTGCGGGGGAGGTGATCAACAAGCGGGCGCCGGGAAAGATGGAAGCGAGTGGGTGCGCAGGTGGGGCTATCGCAGCCTCGGCGCCACTCCGGCTGCATATGTCATCCTCAGGGTGCAGGAATACTTTGCTTGACAAACTATACTACGGTCATAGGGGTAAGTAGTGTTCGGTCCGATTGGACACTGAGATTGCGAGCAAAGATTCTGAGATTATGTGCAGCTTCCTATTGGACAAATGATCTCGCAATTGATTCCTGTTGGTTGAGCCTCAGCTTATGTAACCGATCTTTGCACCCTTGTCCAATCGGCCCTTTATACTACTTATGCCTGTAACCATTGTACATCGTAGCGCAGAAAGATATACAACATGGAGGATTGTGGATGTCGTTCACGAGGCGCTCTATTCTCGTGCGCACACGTTGTATAAGACTCACGTCATTCGCTACTATTTCAAGTATTCGATCGAAGCTGGTTTGATTGGTAGTAAAAATCATTTCCCAATGCCTTGAGATATTTTGCATACTCTTCCCTGATTACAGACTGCTGATCAAGACTAACGCAAAGACGGCATTGATGAGAATCTTAACTGGTTTCTTCAGCAGATTCAACTCAGCGTTGCCCAGAAGCGCTTCAATCCATTTATTAGGATCCTCTCTGCAAGATGAAAACTCTCCACAAAGACATCCGGCAGTTATTCAGAATTTTATGCCGGGATACCACAGTACAAGGTTCAGCACGATAGAGTAGCCTATTTGCAGTTGTTAACGGCGCGCAAGCAGAATGCGGGCGTTCATGCAGCGCAAGCAATTGCTAATTCCGCAGTCCTCGCAGTGCATGACCCAGGGAAGATAGCTTGCACCGCAGTCTTCGCAGTTACTTCCATGTTGCCTCTCCCAGTGATGTCGATGAAGAGCGATCGCTACTGCTGGACGAGGGGCCCGACGAGCTTAAGCTATGTGAGCTGTCTGAAGTGCTTCCGGAGCCCGAAGCGCTCTCAAGTTGTCTCGATTGACAGCTGCTACTGCGGCAGGTGGCGCTCGGCCTGTGAGATATTCTTCATCCATCTGGGGACATGAGCAACGCTTCCACTGAACTCCACAAAGGTAGCAGAATTGGTGCCTGCATCGACAGCTAGACATATCAGCATTAATTCAGCAATATCAGGAGAGACTTACGTCATATGAAAGCAGCCTTGACTCAGCTCGATCATATTGTTGCAATTACTGCATTTTTGCCATTTGCTGCGCTTTGCAACATCTATCAATAGCTGTACGTGAGGATCGCTTGGACAAAGACCTTCGTGACTCTGGCTCTTGCACCGAACGCAAGTTTTTTCTTTGCAGAATACGCAACTGGCAACGTCGCTGACGATTTTCCCTGGTCGAATGAATTTGGCGCAATGGGCGTTGGCGTAATAGGTGGGATTGGGTATCGCTAGTTCTTCGACTTTAAGATCAAATTCTTTGATCAACCCCTTTGGAAGCACCATGCGGCAAGTATCGAGCGGTATCGGTAGCTTACAGCATCGAGGTGGAAACAATGTCGTGTCCGCCATGGCGCTGGTGTAGAGAGTTACGAGACAAGCATGACAGTATATATGCTCGCATTGCAGATGAAGCGTATCCTCGGGACTGGCAACTTCCATGCAAACATTGCATTTAGCGAGGTTCTCGGAGCCGACGCTTTCTGGGTCTGTGGGTTCGAAAGCGATATCTTGACAATAGGCACTATCGGTTTCTGAAGAAGCTGGCTGGATGGTACTTTCACCAAAAGCGGATGCATAGAGCCGCTTTGCTGTCCGCAAGGCAGATTCGTACAAGTCTCTTACTAGATCAACGCCAGGTTCGCACTGATGATTTGCCGTCTCTGGTTGAGTGGTATCATTGCGGGTACTTGCTGCGGCGAGCTGGGCTTTGTACTCCGCGCGAGAAGCATGTCCTGAATTGTTGGTTGAAAGCCCTGCTAGATGTAGTGCAAGCTCATGATCGTTGACAGCCTGTGCTTCTTCATCAAGAAGCTTTTGGAAAGCAATGCGCTCATTGAATTCGGACTCCACTGAGCTTTCTGGCGATGACGTGGTTGTCCAATATCGGAATTTACTGAGCCAGGCCATGCTCGCTGGCCTCTTGTTTTGCTGGAACCCTCGAGAACTGTTAGCGTTGCTGTTTACCTGTGAATTACACATCACTAGGCATGTACATACATACAAGGTCGAGTTGCGCTCGTCGTAAGTTGAGTTGGAGTTGGGCGATGACTCCATCAATACCAAGTAGACAGCTGACAGAAACCATATTTCTTAGCCGAAATCGTAAGTGAAGGTGAAGTTCAGAGTGAAGCAGTAGCTAGCTCTATCTTTCACTGAAAGCGCTGTATCATGCGGCTACTGTATAAGTGATAGCTTGGTCTCTAGAGGCATTTGAAATATGACGTCTAATTTTTGTCGTGCAAGCCAAATGTCAGGTCCTGCATGTGCAGTTCGATACGAACCATACTTGAGGCTGGACCCTGACGAGTGTATATAAGCAATCGCACTTCACCCAGGGATTTTCGGTACCAACACTCCAACTTAGTGAAAGACCCCGCCAGGCAGCCACTACCCATTCGGCTATATTTGCATCCGCTAGCTTTCAGTAAAAGTCCTCGCAAGATCTCTACCTCCGCTTTCTTCCTGCTTCCATTTCCCAACAAAACTGTGTCGCAACAACCCTAGGCAAATATGAGTACAGCTGCTTCGTTCTGGGCTGCTAAATCTGGCGACGTGAAGTCATTGATGCCACGTGCTCACGAGCCAGTACGTGCTGCTGGACAGGCACGCAAGAGCTCCACAACCGTCAACGGTACAATTGGTACACCGTCCTGTCCCAAGTCGCAGTCATCATGTGAAACCTCTCCAGGAGGCAGCACTATCAAGACCAGTTGGGTTGACAGCGACAATGAAAGCGAGTACCCCGCATTGACGAGCCCTCCCAGGCGCGTGAAAGAACTTGAGAGTACAGTTCCTGCCAAAGACTCACAGCTCATCGACATAAAGATGACACTGCAAGAGAAGGATGCCAAGATCATCGAATTGGAGGCTACAGTTGAGTCACAGCAAACAATCATCTTTAGCGCTCAGGCCACTACGGAGGCGTCCACGAAGGAGGTAGAAGAGCTAAAGAAGAAGAACCACAAGCAGTTTCTCCACATCGAAAAGCTCGTTGCAGAGGTTGATGAGAAAGATCGTCGCGTTGCAGTCCTCGAAGTCGAGGTCGATGAGCACTGCGCCACAATCGCCACACTAGATGAACGCCTCCAGAAAATGGAAACCGAGTCCGTCCTGCAGCAAGAGCAACATACGGTAGAAGGCCTCAAGAAGGATGGACCTGAAGCTGCCATGTCCCTGCAAGAGCAACACATGGTGGGAAGTCCTCAAAAGGACGAAGCTGAGTCTACCCCGCAGCATGAGCAACATATGGTAGAGGGTCTCTTGAAGGAGGAAGCCAAGTCTGATGTGCCAGATGAGCACCAGACCGTGGAGGAAGTCAAGACCATTGACACTGCTCCAGTGCAGTCTGTCGACGCTGATCTGGCTAAGCCAGCTGGACCAGCAGTGAATATATCTGAGTTCCCTGTCTACTCCACTACGGCCACTATCAAGCAAATTAGAGCCCCACCGCCAGCTCCGAAGCTTAGAATGGCCGTTGACATGTCAAAGTATGCAAAGAAGCGAAGTCCCGCGACAACCATTAAACCAACTGTCACAGAGAAGCAGATGGACAAGGCTACTCCTGTTGGAGGCAACAAAGATTTGCCTGTTCCCAAGATCGATATTCATTCAGACATCCGCTCCATGCCTTTCCACCAGCGCGCTCTCTTCGCGAACGGCTCCACAGTGCAGGTCAAGATGGGCGATGTTACCCTAGCGACACTCCCCAAATACCTCCTCATGCAGTGTTTGAACACGGCTTTCAAGCACTTCACCAACAGCCCGAAGGCCTCCACGCTCGACTTCCCACCCAACTCCATGCACCCCGCCGCCACAGCGAAGATCTTTAAGTGGATGGAGGACATGGCCCACAGAGCCAGTAACTTCTCCATGTCTCTATACCACGATGACAAGGCCGACGAGAAAAACCTCCACATCTGTCGCGCCGCTCGTGTTCTGGGTCTGCACAATATGTATGTGGGTCACTTCACTAAAACGTACTGTGACCGCATATGCGTCGGCATTGACATCGAGCTCATATCCAAGATGGTCGAACTTGCTTATCCCGAGAACGATCCCATCTACAAGTGTCTTGCGGACAACATCGCTTACCACCGCTACCGTGGTGAAGCTAAGGAGCCGGAAACGCTGAATCTTTTCTTGGGTAAGCATGCAGATCTGAGGGACAGGGTTAAGAAGATGGAGATGAGTTTGAGGAAGAAGCGACAGGGAAGGACACAAACCTCGAAGGGTGATAAGGCTGCCCACATTCCTAAGACGAGCGCCTAGATGGAGGTCGCCAAGTGGCGGCGGTCTTCTGGGTGAATCCATAAATGGTGCCCACTACATTGCTCTAAACGCAATGCATACTACAGGATCTCGTTTCCATACTGGAGACCTGTTTTACCTGGACTAGTCTTATTTCAACCTGGCGTTGTGCTTTTTCCTACTTCATAAGGCTGGTTGCCTTGATTTCATATGGGCCATTTTGGACGTATGTTGGCTTTGCTTCGAAAGAGGTAATCTCTGGGAGGCATTGTGTGCCCATTGAGAGTAGCTGCAAAACCCAAGATGGGTTTCTCCGATAAATGAAATGAATATATGAACTCAGATGCTACCAAAACGTTCGTGAAGATATTCGTAAAGGCCGTCAGTTGGACACGTCCGTATGTATCAATGCCGAGATAATGCGTATGCGCTCATGTAAATGCCAAAAAAAAAAATACCGAAAACCGCTTGTTAGGCTCTCAATCTTCCACCTCATCCCCCTGCGTCACCACCACCCACCTGATATATATACATGTCCAATAATAGCCAGAAAAGCAGACGTACAAGAGGGTATGACCTGACAGAAGGTGTATTGTCCCTCAACGACCAAGTGACTCTTCGGTAAGTAGCCAGGCAGCTGAAACACGACCAATAAGTACCAGTCTCATCACGCTGGTCGAATTGAGATTCATTTGTACCCCTTTCAAAGATCACAGGGATACGGGATACGCCTAGCTCTTGCTTCCGCGCGGCGAACTGTGGCTGCAGGTGTGATTAGAGCTGGGGATATCTCCGACGTGGGAAACTCAGTCCTTTCCCTCACAACCTCAAACGCCACTTTACTGCGTCGAACGACCCATGTGCTTTTTGCTTGTGGATAGAAAACTGCGCCAGTCGTCAAATTGGGAAGCCGACATTGACTTCAGCCACCCATCGTATGCACCAAATAGACCAAAATGGGAGTCAGTCTGTGTCTTCGTTGAACGATTATTATGTGCTAAATCGTTGCGGAACGCCTGCAAGCTATTCAGAAGTGTGACGATGTTTCTCTCGTACGACGACAGCCTGGCAAGAGACTTGGCAAGTTGTTCGTTGGGCCGACTATCGGTGTAGATACCTTCAGCTTGCAGTTTGGCGCGCCAGCCGCTTCCCCAGTTTTGTTGGATTTGTCTCATCGCCCTTGTAAGTTCAGGTCGCTCGTCAATAACCCAGTCTGCATCGTCCATGATCGTCAGATTTCTTGGGGTGACTGGGGTGGGCCGTTTGGAGTTGCCTGTAGATACTACCGAGATGCTCCGTGAGCTGAGAGTTGGAGTC
Organism: Epicoccum nigrum; assembly: GCA_002116315.1. Taxonomy (NCBI): domain Eukaryota; kingdom Fungi; phylum Ascomycota; class Dothideomycetes; order Pleosporales; family Didymellaceae; genus Epicoccum; species Epicoccum nigrum. Next base: position 3,389,534 of record KZ107838.1, read on the forward strand.
GGCAGGTAGCTCGGATTTACTTGCGGGGAGGGCACTGCGAACCATGCGCTACTGGGGAATGTGTCTACAGAATTTATATTGTAGGGTGCAGGTGCTGAGTAGGCAGGAGCGATTGGTTGATTCCTTGCATACGTGGCTTGGCCTGCTACAGCGTTCTCCTGCTGGATATCGCTGTCCGAGTGATAGCCCAAGTCCGATGGATTTAAATCTGGAAGATTAAAGGGGGTGGGCGTACTATCTTTATTGGTTGTTGCTACTTGCTGGCTTGCATCAGCGATTGAAGCAGACCCATTGAAAGCCATTGATCTGTAGTTTGTGTCCCTTGTGAGATCATCTAAAAATGATGGCGGGGGCCACCCATTCAAAGACTGTCCATCGTTGCCCATCGTTCGAAGCTGTTCAACTAGAGGAGGTAAAGTAAGGCCGGTAGACGGCACCGCCTGAGTTGACACATCAACACTCGCGTGAATTGGCACGCTAACATGGCTAGTAGATGATGCAGCCTCAGTGGACAACTCGTCGACGATTTCTGTTCGCGATTGGCATCTGTGACACATGCAAGGTTTGGATCGGCCAACCTCTCTGCGACAGTAGGTACAATTCTTCTTCCACTGTGCAAAGCCTCCCGAATCCATCATTATGTCAACAAGTTCGTCGAGAGAATGGTCACATTTGGAGCACCGTCGGGGGACTTTGCTACTACCCGGAGGAAACTTGGGGTTGCATGGTGGAGGCTGTGGTGCCGAAGGGTGTAATGTTGGACGTCGAGATTCCGGAATTGCAAAGCCGCGAAGATTCCCTGGGGGATCAAGAACTGGCGACGTGAGCATTGAGGGTTCTGTGAATTCGCTAATAGGCACAGGTGCCGGCATAGAGAGGCGAGGCGTCGCGATAGGAGAGATTGGTGATGCAATGAGGGATAGGATGTGATCCCTGGCATCTACGGCAACAACAGAATCAACTAAGCGTGGTAAAATTGGTGCCTCTCTTACGAAGATCACTTCGTTTTCGATCTCTAGATTCTTATGGCATACAAGGATCAGGCTCGGAGTAGGACTCGGCTCACGTAAGACCGCCTCTTCGTTCTGTTGTGAAGAGTAGGCCTCGCTTTGGAGAGACGCAATTGATGGAGGATTTTCCGCACTCAGTTCTACCCGACTGCGGTATCTCACGTTGTCGCCGTTTGTAGGTCCTGATAGAACTGTCTTGGTAATCTCTGTGGGAGATCTCCCCAAACTGAGAGCGACACCTGAATCTATTGCGGTATCAAGTACATGCGTTGGAGTGTGTTGTTCAGAGACGTCTTCGTGTCGTGACCGACTAGTACTGACTTTAGGGGCCTTTGAGCGCATGGTGCTGGGCCCTTGTCGCTCTCTCTTCTTCGACTTTGCGATTGATACAGGTTGAGATACATTGACCTGCTGTGTAGACATGGCTTTGGTCGTGCGTGGGATTGTGGTCCGCAAGGGAATAGGGTATTCAACAGGCAGACTGGGAGAATTCTCCTCTATGAGGCTCGAAGTGGGCCCTTGGCGCTTTCTCTTCTTCGACCTTGTGGCTGATATAGGCTGAGATCCTTCGACTTGCTGTGCAGCCCTGGCTCTGGTCGTGCGTGAACTTGCGGCCCGCATGGAAATGAGGCGCCTCGTAGGCAGGCTCGGTGGGCTCTCCTTTTTGAAGGTACGAGACCGAGCCCATGACCCATAAGGCCTACCCTCGTCCTCTGAGTCTTCTCTCTCCGTTCGCGATCCAGCGCGAATCTCCGCGCGCCTTGCCTCAGCATCGTCGGGGGCGTTCTCTACCGGCGGAACAACTTTGCTACCTTTCTTACGTGGAACCTCTTCAATTTTCCATTGAATCTGTGCAGCTATCCACCGGCGGACGGCTAACGTAATGCTAAACGATGTTGTGAGTTCCCAGTTAGATGTCTGGCTGAGAGAGACTTACAGCTCCTGATCTTGCGGCCACATGGGCTTAGGCGTTTCTATCTCGCGATCTGGTTTGATCAATGGCCCAGAACAGTACCTCCTGTGACCCCATAGATTATCGCCCCATTCCCTCGTAATCAAGAGCTCTTCTGCGACATATGCAAACGGTTCGCGCTTTTGCAGGTCTACACTACCGAGTGTGTGATGTATTCCGTCAAGTTCGTTTCCCAGCTTCCCGTCTTCATTGACGAAATCATTCACACGTTGCGAGATCTCAGCCGCAAATGCCTCAACCCTGCGACAATACCACTCTCTGGGCATCACCGCACGGGTGCTCCGGAAGGGCAACCACAGATCGCGCATATATGACCTAATGGACCGACGTATTTCCGTCCCGAAGCCGAGAAGAAAAGGTTCCTCGGGGCCCTCAGACTCTTGTACTCTTTCGATCCATTCTATACAGTTTTTATGGTTGGGCCGCGGCATGTTGGTTTGAGGACCTGGCCGCGGTCTTCCGAAGAAAGAGCAGAAATGACAATGAACGACTGATCACAGATTGAATCAGACGACAGACATAGATAATGAGGAAGTGAATTCGCGCTCTGTTGACCGGGTTGTGACTTGTTGTGCTGACGTAGATGTTGATGGAAAGCAGGATGGTGTTTGTTTCGACGTCGAGCGCTAGGAAAGTGGGAAGGCCCGCCACCGTGCGTTTGGTGCGAACTTTTGTGCGACTACGGGCAAACATTGCTTTTCGCATTGGAACGGTCAACGGCATAAAATTAACCAGATTGGATACAGATAGCTAAGGCCCCTGGCTGTCTTCGTTTCTTCGAGCAGAAACGACTGGACAACCACCAGCGACCAAAACCTGCCTAACGATGATGCGAAGCTGTAGAAGAGTCAACAAGTCAACTCTGTCAGGTATTGGGATGCGCTTTCTTGCAGGCAGTCTACGTAATGTGTAAGGGATCGTGTATCTGGGTTCCATATCACATGATGACAGCTCGCCCGTTCCTGCATGCTGATACCTACCGAAGGGATCAGTGAGTGAGCTTCCACGATGACCTAGCGTAGCCCCACAGCGCTCTCCTCGCCTTGTCTGAGTCTCAAGGCATGGTGTCACACAATCTTCGTGAGATGTACAGCACCCTGCCAACTTCGACTGTTCACCAAACCTGCTACAAGATTGTGTAGGGGAACACAGCTTGGGCTCAAATGGCGCATAGCCAAGGAAAGAAGACATCTCGCGTGCTCGTTCGTCGCTTCTTGTATGAAGTAGATTGAACCATCCAAGGCCTTGGTGGGTAGTCGGAGCTAGCAAGGTGGTGTATGTCAACTTTGAGTCTTTGATGCTATCTAGCGCAAGTTACAAGTTGCGCGCGACACGCGCTAGGTACTTATGCGGGTTGTGTCCGACGCACCAGGCACGACGATCAAGGATGAAACCGCACCGCTACACTGCAAGTGCGAACTCCACGTTGATATACTTTTGCCAGACCTCATAACTAAGCAACGTGACCCCAAAACCTACCACACTCAAACCAACAACGCCCGCACCCACACATTCCTACCACCAACCATGTTCTGTAAGCCAATTCTAGTACCACCTTGTACCACCTCCTCTACCCCAATTTCAAAGCTGACCTGCAATCTACAGCACTTAACACGACCGCGACGCTCCACCACATAACCCACATCCCCACCTCCATCCCGCGGTCCCGCGTCCTAACATGCCTTCACAACCACGACCTCCTTATCCGGCTCGACCCCGAACTCGCTCACTACGAACCCCTCCCCTCTAATCCCTCCGCATCAGACACACCTTCGACAGCACTCAATGCACCCGCCACATCCACGTCCGCTACAAAGAGCTACCGCGTAACAGACCACATGCACACCCTCCCAAAGGGCTTGTGGGACACCACCGTCACTTTCGAAGCAGACATCACAGATACAGAAGATGGGATAGAGTGGATTATCCGCGCGCCGCTGGGGCTGGTGCAGCGGACGACGTGGCGGGTGGTGCCGCGCGCGAGCTTAAAAGAGGACGAGCGGAGGGGTGAGGACAGGGAGGGAATCTTAGACGGTGGGAAGGAGGGAGCGGATGGAGAGGGAGAGTGGAGTCTGGTTGAGGATGTGGAGATCAAGGCAAACAGGGTGATTGTGGGAACGGTGAGGGGAAAGTGCGAGAGCAATTGGAGGGGGGTGCATGGGCGGTTCCTGGGGCATTTGAAGGAGACGAAGGAAGGAGAGTGAGGCGATATGTATATGGAGGGGTGTAGTTTTCTACACTTCTTTGTTTGGCGCGGTAGACCGGTTGCGCCTTGCGTCCCAGCAGGCTAGACAATGAGCAGTCGAAAGACTGGAATTTATCACAAAGCAAGAAGCGACCATAGCTAACAAGCCATCTCAAGCTATTCCAATCCCTGAGACAATCATATGGTTCCATAACACACATCAACAAGAACACATGCTCTAATTATGAGCATCCAATGTTGCTCGGTGCTATGTCGGCCTGACAAGGCCGCTCATTGCGGACCTCCGCCCGCCAAACGCTCCCCCACAAAACGCCGCCGCAAATGTGGGGAGCTCTAGCTACAGCTCCTGTGACCTCTGCCCTACCTATCAGCCCATCCACACCTCACACCCCCATACTCGCACCTCCTCCCCCCTTACCATGGCCTCCCACCACCAACCGCGCACCCTCCTCCTCGCCCAAGCCCTCGGCATAACCACCAGCGGCTACCTGCTCGGTCCATGCCCCCCAGACCGCCCTCAATGAACACACCCTGACGAACCATCAGGCCAAAACGCCAGCCTCTCCCTCACCACCCTTCCCGCCCTAATGCAAGCCCCCTCCCCCCTCGCCTGCAAACAATGGGTCACCATGCTGGACCTCAGCAGCCTGTACGCGGGGCCGCTAGGCCTGCTGAGCGGGCTCTCCCTCGCGTACACCACTTACTACACCCCCCGCTCCACGATTCCGTTTAGACTAAACCTCGCCGCTACGGTGCTCTTCTACTCCGGTGTTCCGATTAGTGTGTTCCTCATCGCGCCGCTGAATAGACAGCTTGAGGCGCGCATGTACGTGCTTGAGGCGTATTCGTTGTTGAAGGGAGCGGGGGAAGAGGGGGAAGGGGAGGGGTTGTTTGGGAGTAAGCGGGGAGGGGGGGAGGTTAATGTGGAGGATGAGGAGAGCACGAAGGCGCTGCTGGATCGGTGGGGGGTGATGAACTTGATGCGCGCGGTGCCGATTGCGGCGGCGTTTGGGTGCGCTGTTGCTGCTGCGTTGCTGCGGTAAGGACTGTGCTGGGTGTGGATGGTATGGAAGGTATGGAAGAGCGGGCAGATGCGTGTTGGAGTCTGCTGTGTAGCGCCCTTCTTGAGAAGCGCGGCTTAGGATTCATAGGATAGCATGCGCTGGGAAGTGGTCAACAGCGACGAAGGGCTGAATGAATGATGGGAGCGAGAAAGTGCTCAACCTTCTGGATGGATTCTATGCACCTATATATGACTGATGAACCTGTGATTTACAACGTTATACCCATGAACCCCGCTTGGTGCCGTACCCGCTTCTGAACGCCAAAATGTAGTCTATGTAATGCACATGACATGCTTAAAGAAGTTGACAACGCTATGCCCGCAACCGGTCCACTCACATAACCATGCAGCCACCTGGGCCGCTCCTCGCACGTCGTCTCCGGCCCACACCCCCCGTGGTGCCAGCACCACCCTCCTCCTCGTCCGCATGCATCATCTGCGCCTCGCGCGCTCTTCTGCGACGACGACGCGCGCCCGCACCGCCAACGCCGGCCTCTTCATTCATCATCATCCAGTCCGCCCACTTGCGCTCCAGACGAGCAGCGGCGGCGAAGTCGCCTTTCAGGACGCGTTTGGTGTGCTCTTCGACGGTGGGCTGCCAACTGTAGAAGCACTTCAGGCCAATGACTTCACGGGGGTACGTGGCTGCTTGGTTGGCGGCCTGGGGTGAGGGCCGCGAGATCTCGGCGTTGCGCGACAGGACCTCACGGACACCGGTCCAGGTTACGTTTGCGCAGTCGTATGCAACGATGCGCAGGCCGATCTCTGGGCGTTCGGAGCCGGACAGAGCACGTGCAAGGCGATTGCGAGCGCGCATGCTGGCGGCTGCTTCGGTGAGGACAAGGTCTGAGATGCGTGTGTTGTCCATTTCCAGGGACTTCAGACTGGTGCATGCTTTGAGGACAGGGAGCATGCCAGAATCGCCGAGATGTTCGCAGTAGGAGATGCACAGGTGCTTGAGGTGAGCAGCACAAGGTGACTCAGCCAGTGCCTTCAAAACGTCGTTCGAGAGGTTGTCCAGTTCTTCCATGTCGAGATGCGTCAAGACTGGTACGGTGGGAAGCAGCGAAGTGAGAGTGTCATCGGTTAGACCTCCGCACTTCGACAGCTGAAGACCCTCCAAGAAGGGCACATTGCCGACCAAAGTCTTCGCGCCAACGTCGGTGATTGTGCGGCAGCGTGTGAGATCCAGATGCTTCAGGTTGCGAGGTGGCACGATTGGTCGGTCCGTCAGAACATCGACCTCCTGATCAACGCCCTCGATGAGAGCAGCAAGCGACTCATCATTGAGACTGTCGCAGTTCATCAAGACCAGCCTCTCGAGGGTGTTGCGCGTGAAGAGCTCATTCATGAGCTCAACATCGTCCCAGCCTCGCACTTCGCCCGCTCGCAGATCACGCAGCTTAGGGCATCCCTGAATGACCTTGATCAGTCCCTTGTTGTCGATGTTGCTGCACCAAGAGATGTTGAGAACTTCAACTCGAGGGCAGTTTGTGGCAATGATCTTCATCGCAGAACTGGTCGCGCCAGCCAATCCAGACAGGTTGATATGAACAAGGCGTGTATTTGACAGAAGGAAGGTGTGGATAGATGATCTGTCGATTCGACATCCTTCAAGCGAGAAGTTCTCCAGGTTCTGGCAGGCTTCCAGAAAGCCGTTCATGTTCCATCGCTCGCGTAATTGAACACAACCTCGAAGGTTGAGATCCTTCACGAATGGCCCAGCAGATTTGATGATGTTGATCAAGGCATCTGCGGAGATGTTGCGGTAGAACTTGCTAGTGTCCAGGTTACTCCACAATTGTCCGTCGAAGCACATTGCGTGCCAGGACTTCGATACGAGCGAGCATCGTACGATCTGCTTGGGTGTGAGGTATTGGAGGATTTGCATGCGGATCTCGGCTGGCATATCGCCCCAGAAGTTCAGCGCAGGCTTCTTGGGGGCTGCTTTCCGATAAGGCTGGGAGAAGTAATCGCCCTCGGCATCTAAACCGGCTCTTGAGTGTGGTCTACGGCCCGAAGGGAGAGGCACAGAAGATGCAAAGTCAGGAGTCTTCATTCGCAGGCGGAACTTCTCCTCATACAAGGGGAAAGGACTGCCAGGCGGGCTGTTGGCGACAGACGTGGGTGCGGTGGAGAAGCCATTAGACAACTCGGACGAGTATGAGCTGCCAAACGACTGCCCGTAAGGAGACCCAGTCCCTGCCAGCGAGACGCATGACATCGAGGCCTTGGGCTGGCTCCTCAAGCTGTGTGATCTTGTTCTCCCCATGGTCGCTAAACTGAGACTCGGCGAGGAGCCCATTCGCTGCAAGCCGCTAAGCAAACGCTGTCTGCCCTTGAGCTTCGTCGGTCGCTCGGTCGGAAAAGGTTCGATGGCTGGAGTGCCAGGCGTTGGCGTGTCCATGTCTTCCGGGTGCTCAAGAACAACGGTGTCGATGGTAGTTATTGGCTCCATCTTGCTTTTTTATCGTGCAAGAAGGAATCGAATGACGGCGAGTGACGGCCGGAACTGAGCGGGGAACAAGGGTAGTGTTGCTGTCTTGATGTAATCGAGTCAACACCTTGGAGACAACAAACAACAGACCCAAGAGAGCTCAGGTACGTATCCCTGGTAAGGAACCAAACGAAAAATGAAAATATGCAAAAGAACACAGCCAACCCGGTGGTTGGGTCTGCGCGCTTTTTGGTCGATACAGCCCCAGTTCTAGAAAGCGGGGAGCGTGCCCGTGCAGCGACGATGTGAGCGCTAGCAGACGAGCCGTGGGTCGAGGAGCCTCAGCCGCGGAGGCGAAATGGCAACATGCGCTAGATAGCCAGAAATCACGGAGCAGGTTGCGAGCTTGCAAGTAGCTCGCATTGCAGTGAAGAAGTCAAACACATCAGTAAGATCGGGCGTCGCAGCCTGCGTGATCTTGTACCCAGACGGCTTGCCTTTCACAACAGCGGCGCAGCCGAGCAGCCGTTGTTATCGTCGCTATCGGTTGGTTATCGATTAGGAAGTCGCGACCCACCAGTCCACGTGCGCCACCTGGATCACCGGCACCAAAAGAGCGCCGGTCAAGCGACCAGTCTGCGCTCGCGTGCAGCGGCGACTAGAATCATTATTAGATATTGTGCGTGTAACACAGCAAGTATCACCTTGTTTGTTTGCTCTAGCTTGTACAATTGTACACTGTTCCTGATGGAACTCTCGGTCGGATTCCTTGCCTCCTTGCCGCCACCCAACTTGCGATATGCAGGGCAAACGCGCGCTAGAGCCGTATTCGCACGCAATGCTCCACGCAACGCTCCATCCCACCAATGCTCATCTGGTCCTTGATCGGCGCGAAATGGTGTGGGGAGCCCAGCCAGCGCCCAGGAACGGCCCCCAACTTTCAGCCGTCTGAGCCGCCGATCACAGCGTTCGGTGCAGCGGTTCTGCCGTGCGCTGCTGCTTTGTTGCACAGGGCGGTATCAGGACTGATTGTGCGAAGCAGGACGCTCTACTTGCTACCCTGCGTGCAGTTGTGCAGCATCCTGTCAGATGGCAGCCTGAGGCTGCCGCATGGACGAATCACCACCGGCTGGCTTTGCTTATTGGCGAGGCTGCCTGAGACCTCAGTGTGCGTGACCGATAGTGCGATAAGGGTGGCATATCGCGACTCTGAGGTGAGCACGCGAGGTTTTGCAGGCCTGTGTTTGTTGGTCTCGGTCTCATGTGCAAAGTGGTGCCATGTAGTCCAAGCCGAGGTCACGGTAAAACATGTGTATTATCTGATCAACGATATACAAACAATAAGGGTATCTTGAACAATTCCTAACACCATCATAGCCATTAGCGCCAAGGTAAAACCCATCAAAAGCCAAAGCTCAACTCATCTTCACTGTCCTCGTCTGCTGCGTTGACGCTGACTGCATAAGAGACTCTCCTGACGTCCCTCAGCCCGCCTGCCAAAGATAACCTGGATCGTTGCGTCTTCAGCCTATGCCGTGATGCTTTTATCTCTGTCGTACTCCTTCTCAACTTCCTCTCTCCTTCATTGACCTTATCTTCAGGAAGTTCTGGATAGAATGTTATAGGTGTGTCCGGCGGCGTGATCTGAGTCCGTTTTGCGCGAATAAGTACGAAAGGACTCGACGACCGCGTGCGCTTCCCTAAGGAGGTTCTTGAAAGACGCTCTCTATGCTTGATGGGGCTCGAGTGTAGCACAGGAGAAGATGGGACGATGGCCTCGGCAGAAGGATCGTCCACAGAATCTTGAACAAAGTCTGGGCGCTCCTCATCCTCAGATTGCACAGGTGTGGGCAGCAGCTCCAGTGCGCGAACAGGTTTCTGAGATGGATGACTGTTACACTGTTTGACAAATGGTGTACATGCCACCCATTCGCCGATGCCGTCTTCCCATCTGAACCCGCCACCACCAGCAGACGTTGGGGTATCTGTCTTCCGTGGTGTAGGCATGATAATAAGGCGGCCTGAGGTCCGCATCTGCTTCTCAACTTCATTCGCATACTTGAGGTGATCACCATCATCCGTATCATTGGCGAACTCTGTAGCCGCTTCCAAAGCTATACGTTTCAGTGTCCACAGCTTGTGTGGCAGCCGATGGCCAGATAGACTTGACATCGCCAGTACTATGCGCTGGAGTTGGGCGAAGCCATCGTCTCTCCAGATACGACCCGTTCCGCGTGCCGTTGTTGAGACGAGAAGGGGAATCGTGGCTAGAACAGTGGAGCAGTTTGCGCCATTTGACGAGTATTGACAGATGACTTCGCTGAGCCTGCGTATACAGAACGACATAGATGAGCGGACTACGCCATCATCGGTGCTACATGGTTCTAGCTTGACCAGAAAGGAGCTGAATATAGCCCAGCAAGCACGTTGGGCGAAGACTTGCAGGTCGTCCGGACCTGCCTCTAAAAGCTTCAGTTCGGCATCGATGTCTGATCGCGACGTGACGGCAATGACGATTGCATCCAGTGTTCCGTTAATGTTCTGCGCAACGATCTTTCCGGCAGCATCCTTACGCCCGCTGTTGACTAGACTTATGCTGCACAGCACTGTGAAGAGACTGGAGAAAGTCGTGTTCAGAGCTTGACGCAAGTCTTCCCGTGAAGATGGCACAAAGCGTCTTGCAACTGCTCCAGTAACTTCGTCGGCCAAGAGGCGTTCGTCAGGAAGGCCCATACCCGCAAGCATACATGTCTCCAGGAAACGCGAACAGGAAGCTAGAGCACGGTGGTCGCCTTCTGTGATAGTGCGCACTAGTCGATCCCAGACCGGACGCATACTCCTCGTAGCTAACCACTCCAAAGGGAGCAACTCAAGTGCCACCATGTGCTCGAGAAGATCGTAAAGAAATCGGTGCCGCCCACTGCCATCAACAAAGTCCTTTGCAGTCATCATATACAGCGACTTGTGCCCGAAAAGGTTGTCCCTAACATTCGAGGGGATCGGTAAAGGTTCGAGCTCAGGCAGAGCAGCAATCAGAAGTTCTTCGGCCTCGTCAAAGGCACCCGCAGCAAGGGCGTGACGGTGGAAAGAGAACAGAATCTCCATAGTAAGAACTCTGTCCGCGATAGCTTTGCACAGCATGGCAGTAGCATGTGCCCGTACGACTTGTTTGAAGGGCCGCCAACCTTGCCCTCTGCGTTGCTCGAATCGAGTCTCAAGATGCTCGTATATCTCGCCCGCAACATCTCGGTCTTCTATCTCATCCTCCTCTTCTAATCGATCCAATTCCGCGAAGTGCTCTTCAAGCTCGATGTAGGCCGGGAGCTTCTTCAGACATGCGTTCATAAGTGAACCAGTCCCTCGTCTAACTTTTGTCTCTTGCGTAGCGTGCAGTATGTTTGCGTATGCCTCCATCATGCCAATTGCGAGCTTCCTCACATCTCCCGCAGCATAGAATCCGAGAGCCTCTGTTCGATCGAGATCTGCCACGAGAGGCCTGCGAGTCTTTGTATATTTCTTCAATGGCGAGCCCTGCGCAAGTGGGCTGTCCATCATCTGCCCTCCCATGCGTGCAATGAGGGGCGTGAACGCGATCTCGCCAGGTCGAGCAACATGTTGCGCCTCGCTGCCGGGGGTCGACTCAGACAGCCTCTTCGCTTTGCGTCCCCCATATGTCTTTTTCGTCCCCTTCGCGCCTGGCCTCCAGTCGGGATCGCTTGCCTTCTCGAAGCCTCGAGGCTTGTTTGCCGGTCGCGTGAAATTGGTCGTCTTCTGCGGCGTGTGCTTAGTCGCGAAGGCCGAGGATGTCGTGCGCGGTCCTTGGTGGGCGCCTCGGGGTAACTCGAGCTCCTTCCTCAGCTTCGTGAGCTTCGACGAGAGCGGGCGCAGCAGGCGATTGCAGCGCGAGACGTTCCAGGGTAGCTCCTCGTCGCCGGCCATAGTGATACAGTAATTTAATTTCGCTAAGACATGTAGCTATACATATAATAGTAATTGCTGAGCGAATAATTGCAACGCCGCCTGGGCTCGTTGTTGTGTCTGCATCGACTGGAGGCCTTGTCAAATCATTGTTTGTTGTTGCGACCGGTCTCGGCACCTCTTCGGCCCTATTGGCTCACAACCATCGGTCACCACTCCAAAGAAGGAAGCGCAAGATTCATACAAAGACGTACTTTCAGCATAAATTATGCCTCTCAGACAGGCAAAGCATTGATGCAACAAATTTCAATTCGTTTTAACAAAGAAGGGACGTCCCGACCTATGGGCATCTCATCTTGTGCAAGTCAAAACACCACGTTGTGAATGCAAAGCAGTAGCCGACCTACGACTTGCCTGCAGACATGCACTATCGTCGAGCGACCAGTGCTTCTCAACATGAAACGCTGCGAGGCTCGTTCTTGAGCTTTCCTGGCTGTTGGGATCGATCACCGCTGATGCTCCTCTTCCACGTCGATGAGATGGCACCCAGCAGCCCTGCACCCACGATACCCCGGCCTTTCTGCTTCCCCAGTAGTGGTGGTGTTGTAATTACTTCCCGAATGGACCGTACAGGGCTTGGAGTCCGCATGGTCCAGTCTTCGATTGGATATGCCGGATGTGGACGGTATGCCGTGGAAGAAGCGCGCTGCTCCTGCTTTTGTGGAATGGGGAGAGGTCGTGATGCTGGCTCTGGGGCCTCGAATACGACTGAGGGTGGCATGGATAGACAATAGGTAGTGAGTATCTCGCTGTGACTCGGTGGCTCAGGGCTTTTCATTGCCAGGTCTGAGCCTGGGGCACCGCGTGGGATATATGTACCGGGAGGATTGATATCACCGCGCAATGGCGTGCCTTCATCACTCCGGGTCTTATCAGTTGTTTTCATTTGCTGATCGCAGCCTTCTTCCGTCTCACGCCTTGTCTTCTCATTCGAGTTGTTTACCGAAACGTCCTCACCATCGACCTTGCAAGCATCATCTGCTCCTTTCTGTTCGGCGGTGCCTATTTGAGGATCTTGTCTATCATTATCGCAGTCGGCACTGGACGTATCAGGCTCGATGACTGATAGATAGTTCTCTTCGCTCTCTGCATAGTACTCGTGATCCAGCAGTCCCAAATCGTGCAGCTGGTCCCAGGTGCGGTAGAAGTAGCGAAAGGTGGCAAAAGGCTGGTCGACTGGATCTATGAGCGCAAACTTGTAGAAGCGTTTCGGTTGCTCGGGGCCAGCGCGTCCAGCATTGATCAAACTGTCATCGTGGCGTTAGTACACACACCTAGCAACAGGCTCTGCATCAAACGACTCGCCTGATGCCCCCATCAAATTTCGCAAATGATGTCTCTTCAAACACCTGAAGCTCTCGATCGATCCTCTTCCTTGCATCCACACGATGAATCTTTATCTCCACACATCCATCCTTCAGCTTCCCATCCTTGTCCATATTGCTGAATGACAGAACCCTCTTCTCGATCCTTCTCTTGGTATTGCTTCCATGGCCACTCTCAAACAGCCCAAACATAGTTTTTCCCATCCAGCTGTTTTCTTTACCAGTGCTCCAATTTGTCACCTGTTTACCATCGATGTAGAGCTTGAACAGGAAGTACTGCCCCTCAGGTACGGGAGGAGAAATCGAGTATGCGATCCAGAACTGGCTACCGGGCAACACGGGTATGTGTACCGAGCATGTGGACGTTCTATCATCGACAAGTGGTGGTATGGACGTGGTCAAAGAGTAGATGCGATGAAGACCAGGGAGAGGTGTCACAGGTGGGGGGTAGTACTCAGGGAGAGTTTCGATATCGAACTGCGAGTGCAGCGCGATATTTATGCTGCGGTAGCGGGGCATGGCGCTGGGTAATAAATGAAGATATGAGTGTGCTTGCGAGAGGTTTGTTGTTGTGCGTGCCTTCACTTTTGGCACAAAAACAAAGGACAGTGCTCTTACCTTCACTTCAATATCGTGCTGGACCAATAAGGCACTGCAATAATCTCACTACCAATGTTTATATAGTTGAAACGATTCTATAAGTGGCAATGGTGGAAATTGATCATACACGCGATTAGCAAGATATTGAACAGTTACTCCTAGCAACTTTATATTCCAGGCAAATATAGATTTTCACCAACTTGTGCAAAGGTGCTGTCTTCTGCCCCGTGAATCTCTCAAACATAGCTTTCCGAACCAGTAATGGTGCATCGTTGGTTTTACTATATCTTTCCTACACAACTGAAGTGCGCTTGTACCTTAGGGCTCGCACAGTAGAACAAATACATGGGGGGTGACATGCCACGAAATAGAACTACCAGACTATATGCAGTTATCGCAGATCTGGCCTGTTACACCGTTGCCTTGATGCAGGGATATAGATAGTACGGTCTCACAGCATGCACAACACTACGTAATTGTGTAACCCTTGGGTCGAACAAATCTGTGACCTCAAGAAACAGTTTCAACAACCAAATTGCTTGCGGAAATGTCGAGTATGGGGTTTGAGACACCATCGATCTTGCTTGCACTGTAAAACAAGAGGACCCGCTGATCATTAGCGTGCAGTGAAGTTGCTTGATAGCAATCTACACACTGTCTACCGAGACTCCAAGTGAAGGAGAACAGATGAGCCACTCGCCATTACACCAGCGTATGCACCTCCACAGCTTGGCCATGCGCCAGAACCTTTCGTCCCCACTATTGTCGCCGCTGCCGCCATATCCCACTCCCTCTCCACTCAAGATACCGCAAGAGCTTCCGGCAGCTGCACCTCCAACACCAGATCCAACACCATATCTGGAGCCTGCAGCACCTGCAGAGCCCGGAAAAGCTGTAGAGTCAATCGAAGAGCCCAACAGTATGCGAGCAACGCATGTCCGTCCTCGCACTGCGCCTGCATCGCCAGAGCGCCCGAGCACCGTATACAGCACACGCTCGACCATCCGCCAGATTGACCCCTCGCCAGAGAGTCTGCGCGATGCCTTTGCGCAAGGTTTCGCAGACACCGGGACCCCAGCTCCGCCACCTTCTTTCGATTCATTCCCACCCTTCAAGCTGGACTCGTCCGGTCCCACTGGAGACAACTACGGAGAGTACTGGTCTACCAAGCGCCTTCCAAGCACCGAACCTATCTCGGCCACAGAAGAAGCACCAGGCATCTTGCGCCGCGGCGGCACACCCTCTGATCGCTCCTCCCCACGCAAGAGCCGCTCCTGTTCACCGCAGAAGAGCAGATCTGCATCTCCGCGCAAGCAGCTAGTGCGCACGCCCGCCCTGCCTGTGCACCAGGAGTCACCCAACTCTGCCTACTCAGATCTGGAGAAGCTAGATGCTCCAGATACACCATCCCCCGTCTCGCGCCAGCAGAAGAGGGACGCATACACGCCGCTGCAGGTGAGAAAGCTGTTTGAGGAGTTGAACGGCGAGGGCGATCCGGCGACAGGACACGCAACGCATACGGTGATCGTGGACTACAAGCACCAGGTTAAGACGCAGCAAGCCGAATTCATCTTGATACCAACCGGAAATCCACCAGAGAAGATCGAGGCGCCGCAGCCAGTAAAGCGCATCGCGACTCCGGTGGCGCACATCGTCCAGGCCATGGCCGAGTCGCATACAGTGTCAGAGGATGGAGAACGCTTGCCGCCCAGGCAAGAGCAGCTGCAGATGAACAAGGAGCCGAACCGTCGGACGACTGCGTCTAGGCGCAGTCAGGCTTCTGGAGCAAGCGTGGCTAGTAGGCATAGTGTTTTCTCGACGCCAGGCAGGGATGAGATGGAGAGGAAGAAGCCGATCATTGAGGAAGATGATGGACCGTTTGCGAAAGTGAAGAGTGTGAAGGAGCTGAATGTGGATAGGAGGAAAGTCAGTGAGGGGACGACGGACGGCGTGAAGAAGAAAGATGGAAGGAGGCTGTGTAGTATGAGATGTGCGATGATGTGAATGTTTGCAGAGGTGGATTGCATGACCTGGGGGCTTGCAACGAACGATCTAACGTTGGGGTTTGACTTTGGTGGAGGCTGATGTCGATGTAGCTGGGTCACGATGGTCGACTTCGGGAATATCCAACCGATGCTGGATGGTGGATGGTCCATAGTCTTAGCCTACTTTTGCAGATCACAGTACTGGAGTCTCTTTCCTTGCCATTCCTACCAAACTCGCTTCACAATCACCGAAGAGCCTGACTGGCAGGCGCTGTACCCTGTACGCTTCGAAGTCAATGGGACCTGATGCTGTACGACGCCTTAATCACCCTCCAATATTTTTTTTTACAACAATCGAGTGGGTTCTTGCGAGTTCCTTTAAAAAGGCTCACCAGATGCAAGCACATGCCTAACCACGCCGATAACAAGCATCTGAGGAGGCTTTTCGGCACAGCCGATAGAGAAATTGCGTCGCTACTTTCGAGAGGAACCTCCCACAGCAGGAGTGTTCCTGGAACGTGAAATCTGTAATGTGACACCTACATCACACGTGGAAAGGGCTTCTACATGAAGTCTGCATTAAGCAACTCGGCAGGCATCTGCAGACTACTCTTCTTTTTCATCGGCAGCACCAGAAGCAACATCGAGCGCCTGGACGAGATCAGACCCGAAAACAACTGTCATGTATGTTGGAAAGATAACCCAAAGACCGCTGTTTTCGTAAGTAAAAGACCGCCAGAATCTATAGTGTGACCTTGAACATACTTCATGACCCCGTAGAAGAGGAAGAGGGTGAACCAGTCGTTGTGCTTAACGCTCTTGAAGTTCGAGAAGTATTCGTTGAAGTCTAGATGCATGTTAGCTTTCCTGCACTTCATTCAAATGCAGAAACCCAGACTCACAGTAGAGCACCGTCTTGCTGAGTGTCATGACAGCTGCTGTAAAGCCGATGAGCAGCGCACGGTTTCCTTGCTTTCCGCGGACCTTGCGACCGCCAGACAACCACGCGACCCACCCCTCATCGCTAACGTCCAAACCAGCTCCAGTCGGCGCAGGAACGCTATGGTTGTAGATGATCATGACGTACAGACCGTACAAAACTGTCTCCACAGCATTGAGCGCGCCCTGCGCGCCACCAAAACCATCGTTGCCATCCCACCCAGGCCATCCGTAAACGTAGTCTATCGAGGCGTAAATCTCGTACGGTTTCCAGATGGGCCATTGTAGAAAGCCTCCAGCCATGGTATGAGGACGCAATAGAATATACAGAGTGTCCCATAGTACTAGAGGAAGGGAGATGGCAAGCCATAATATGGTGAGGTTTGACGTCGTGTGGCACCATCTGGCCTCACCCAGTTCAGATGGAGAGGGAGGCGCAATTTTTTCTACGGCATCGGAGGTCTTGGATATGGCGCGTTTCGCGACTGCCTTTGCAGTGGGCGCAACATTTAACGCGGTAGCACGCGTAGGGCTTGTAGGGCTTGTAGGGCTTGTAGGCGCAGGCGATACGGTGGAGGTACGTGAGGGTCTCTTCGTTGGCGATGGCTCGGATGCAGGAAAGTCTCCTCGAGGATGTTGGCGGGTGGCAACCATCTTTTCGAGCACAAATATGCGACCACAATTGAATACGTTTCAGAAAGGGAAGCGCGTTGAAGATATCGAAAAGCCAGCAAGGCGTTGTTGTTGATGCACGGGGAGTCGCGTGCCGCACGTCACTGGGGGAAGAGCCTCGGGTGGTCTCATTCCCGGGTACCCCAAACCTAAGAAGCGAACATGCAACCTCCCATGTTCATTATGATCTACATGAACAATCCAATCAAGATAATCCGCTTGCACCCTCATTCTCTCCTCATTTTATTGGGTAAAAGCTGCGCGCATGCTGCATTTTTGAGGCTATGTACATAACACCCTGCATGCTAAGCTTCATGAGGCTGTGCCAGTACGTAGCCTCGATGGCTGCCTGATGTCGAAGTCTGCCATGAAAGCCCACAGCATCGAACAAAGTCGCCGCAGAGAGTGGGAATTGACTACGTTACAGGATTGACACTTTGTAAGGGAGCTGACAAGCCCTCGCTGAATCGCATGCTTACTTTCTTATCTAGAGGAAAGTTCGTCTGTCTCCAAATCTCTCGAATCACAGAGCTTGCAGGCGTTGGCTTTGATGCCTATAGGATGCTCCTGTACGACTTAATTTACCACTTTGATAGCGACATGACCGACGCTTGCGATTACTGCGATACTATTCCTTGGGCGAATCTCAAAGATTGGCGTCAGGTTGATGAAGATATCGATCATAGGCCGATCGTGGACTTCACTCAACTCAAGGTGGAAACTTGTTTTGTCTGTAGGGCTATCGAGCAAATACACGACATACGGTCATCTAACCGACTTACCTATCACGATGCAGACACGTCCGCAAGTCTATATAATGGCTACTTGACGCTCGGCTTTGCTGATGCAAAGACATTACCACTATCGCTAGGCGTAATCGATGATACCTCATCTTCTTCCAGCCCTGCAAGGAAGGAGTTCATTGACTATGAAGCATTGGGAAAAGGCATTTTCGGGTGTTGGGAAAGTAGGCAAGAAGACCATGCTGGATGTAGGCCAGAAATCACATCGAACGTTCACGATCTCGTTGTCATAGATTGCGAGACAAACGCTCTAGTCGTTGCAGCTCCAGACTGCGACTACTTGGCCTTGTCCTATGTTTGGGGCATCTCTACCGACAGCACAGACTATATGTGCCTTCCTCGACCGACGAGACATGTCTCACCTGCAATCCACAATCCCGTCAACTCTGCAACCTCAGCTACTCAACGCCAAATGCCAGAAAAGGTGCCTCGAGTTGTGTATGACGCTGTCATCGTTACCAAAGAGCTGGGGTTTCGCTACCTGTGGATCGACAGATATTGTATCCATCAGCAAGATGCCAGTATTAAGCATCAGCAGATTCGGCAGATGTGGGGCATCTATGCTTCGGCGAGCTTGACTCTCATTGCCGCAGCTGGTGACGGTCCGAATTATGGCCTGCCTGGCGTGAGCCTCCCGCGACGTCAGGACCGTGAAAAACGCGGATCAGTAACACTGGTGAATAATATTGCTATTGTTGACGAAATCTGCACATCACCATGGGCAAGAAGAGCTTGGACATTCCAAGAAAACTTTGTGTCACACAGGAGAATTGTCTTCACAGACAGATGTGCCGCTTACGTTTGTGAGTCGTACTTCAGAAATGATCTGTGTCAGATCTCGAGATGCACCGCCGATATCGACTACCAAATCCTTAAGACGTCCCTCGGGGCCGATGTCAGTTCCCTACGAGGTGACGAGAAGATTAAAGGAGCCCTTCAATGTCTTGAGGCCTACTGTGCGCGTAACTTGACGTACGACTCAGATAGCTTGAACGCCATCCTTGGAATTCTGGTTCATCTTTCTCGAAACGAGGTAAATCCTGTGGACCATATATGGGGGGCGTTGCTTGTCTTTGACAACAACGTCAGTCAATCTTACAAGCTTTGTCTTCACTGGTATCACCCATTCGTGTGCCGACGACGTGACGGCTTTCCGACCTGGTCTCCACTTGCATGGGAGGGGACACTGTCGCACACAGTGTGCTCTAAGAACATGACTACAATACCGGTCAGCTGTGGGACAAGATGGAGTGAGAATGATTATGGGACAACAACGACTGTCACTGGTGGTATCTATCTGGTCGACGAAGATGGTGAGAAACACCTCGATACGTACGGGCGCGAGCGACGAGATACTCACGGTCGCATTCAAGCAGACAAAGCTGGTCTTTATGCGCCCAAGCTTTTGAGGTTAAAGCATGCCCGGATTTTGCCAGTGTCATTGATAGGCTCAAAAGGCAATGTGAGAGCTATTCTGCAGCTTTCGGGCCCGAACGATGTGATCCTTCCTGTGTATTGGGATGCAGAGTCTCAAGACGATGGGATTGGGACTGTTGGTATTGTAGTGCATGCCCATGGTCACGGCGATATGAGTATCATGTTACTCACACCTGTAGAGAGCCACTACGAAAGGATTGGAATGGTCTTATGGGACTACATAGACGGAACATATGTCGTACAAGACCGCGAGTCGGGAGTGAAGAAGCTGGTCCGAAATTCTAAGCACAACCCGGCCTACTACCCAGACTTTCGGAAAGAGGCTATACGAGACATCACCATTGGCTGACTAAAAGACGCCAGTCGGTAGTTCAGACATATGCATGGTACCAAAAAGTGGGATCACACCATAGGCGATTGTACAAAGATCTCATAGCTGAAAAGCTGCCTCGAACGACATCATGCAAGCACCTCAAATCCACACCTACTATATAGGCTCTGACAAGGGTGCATGGCCAAAGGTAGAAGTAACAAGGCTGAATTGTGGCGGAGCCCTCGGCATTGCGACTGCATATTTACCGGTAGGCGCCCACGTCTTACGTCCACCTCCCATTACAACGCCTCGCAGGCACGAGCATCTGCATACTTCCTCTCGCTCACTTTCACATCGTGCTTAGATAGCTGCAGATATACAGTGATAGGCCTAAGAAAGCAAAGAGATCGAGCAAAAATGGTATGTGGAAGTTGGTTCAGGCCCATTGTTCGGCGCGGCTAACGGTGGTGATCTTGTTTCTAGGATCTCGTGCGAAACAAAACGACTCGAAATCTTCTCAGTACAAATACACGCCATTGCAAACGCCCCAGAGTATTCGCCTTCTACAGCTGAGTCGTGGAGAGAGAGATGATCCAATCCAGTGCTATCTCTTTGAAGTCCGGCTGGATGACTGGCCACTTTATGAGGCCGTATCCTACACATGGGGTGATCCGAACGATAAGAGTATTTTAGACTGCAATAACCAGACAATCTCTGTGGCGGCGTAGACAGCCGCTGAAAATGATGGAAACTGCGCTGAGTTGCTATCTAGCTAGAAGGTGACGATATATACATGCCCTGAGACGTACTAGTCCAGGATAGTCAACAGAGGTGACGATCGGGACCTGTAGGACCGACTTGCACCGCAACAATCTCTGTGCCGCGCAACCTCGTTGAAGGACTGCGAATGCTTCGCCGACCTGATCGACTCAGAATACTGTGGGCAGATGCAATATGTATCAATCAGAAAGATCTGGAAGAGCGAAGTTTGCAGGTTACCTTGATGGCTAGAATTTTCTCTGAAGCCTTAAGAGTCTTAGCTTGGCTCGGTCACGGAAACTCGTTCATGATCCAGAGGGCATTTAGTTACATCTGCTGGTACCTTAACCGTCAGGACAAAAATGGCATAGCAGGGTATTCCTGGGGTAGGGTGAAGATGTCCGTAGATGATAGTGGGTCGACCACATTCACCATTCCAGCTGACGATATCACGATGGAGGCACTATGGTACCTATACGAAAGTCCTTATTTCAGCCGAGGTTGGATTGTTCAAGAGCTTGTCCTCCCCAGATCAGTTGAGGTCTATTGTGGAGAAGGCCGCATGAATTACCGCTTCTTAGAAAACTTTGTTTTCGACTCGCAATTCGATGCTCAGAGATTGGCCGCTATCCGTTTCAAAAGGAAGGACTACCGCATCAATTGGATCCGCTATCTTCGGCAAGATCTGCACGATACCCATAAGCCGATGGCATTTACGGGAATGCTGAGGTTGACACGTCGACAGAAGTTCAGCGATCCAAGAGACTGTGTGTATGGGTTGTTAGGTCTAGAACGTCTTTGTCATGAAATGCGCTTTCAACGCCCGCTTTTCAAGCCTGATTACACTATCAGCACGGAACAATGCTACAAGTCACTTGTAGAGACGTTACTTATTGACCGCGGCGATATCGGCGTTTTGACTTTGGTGAGGCAATCGGATCTTGATGCGGATGATCTACCTTCCTGGGTACCCAGACTTTGGAATGGTGCCAGGACAGAAGGCCGCTTGAACAGCTATTACTACAGCCTCAAACCGGCTGAGAATCTTGAGCCAATGGTATCTAGGCAACGGTATGGTGGATATGATTGCATGCGAATACGGGGAGTTCGCGTTAGTAAGTTGAAAGCTGTCATAGCAGAAAAGCGACGAGACGTGAAGGGCATACAGACACTCTTGAAAACACTTGCCAATTATTATGGCGAAGACAGGATGGCTCCAACTATGACCTGCGGACTCACCCTTGCTGGAGAAGTATTATGGGGGTATCCGAAAGCAGCACTTGGACATGTGAAGGCTTACAGAGAATTTGTTCTTCTGGACACTAAGGAAACTAAGCCGCCATACGAATCCATCGAGAAGAATGTAGAAGCGATGGTCTACTACAGCAAAGCGTCTAGGAATCTCAAGCGGTATAGATTGTTCGAGACAGAGGACATTCAACTAGGAATTGCCCATCCTTCAATACAGCCAGGAGATCAAGTCGTCTTATTTCTGGGTGGTAGAATGCCGTTCATACTGCGTCCTGTTGGCGACAAATGGAAGCTCATTGGAGTGTGCTATGTTCACGACATCATGGACGGTGGGCCGGTAAAGCAAATGAAGCATGACCCAAGGTACATGGCAGAGGATTTCGACATCATCTAATGCTGGCACTGGGGAAGGAAATGAGCAGTCATAGAGATCTGAACTAGAAGCTTCGCCTTCACTTCACATTGTTCCACACGTCATACTGTCAAATTATTATATGGCAAGAAGAATGGTCAACCTCTCACACGGGTTCGCGATCCAGAAACCAAATCAGGCACCGAACACCGCCGACTCTTTGGTCTTTCTCCGATCCCTGCAACGTGCATTTGGTTCAATCGCAATTTATACCTTCGACTTCAAGGGCCCTAGCCCATTCAACGCTGAGTGTAACTATCACGCGGATCAATAGCATAGTGCTCCGGCTGACAGATTTGACAGTAATGTCGTGTGCTGAAACTAGTTGCATATGACAAGAGCGCTGGGCTTCGTGTAACAGGTATCGCTGTTCTTTTTGCTTCCTTTTACTTATTAGCTGGTCATAACGCCTCCCTGGCCGGGTAAGAGCGTTCTCCCTACTTTGTCTGTGTTCTTCAAACTTATCTGCGCTGCTGTTACTCTCGCCCTCATCCCAGCGCTCTTTGCCTTGCCCTTGCGTACTGGCTGCTCCGATGCTCTTGCATTGATGTGTCGGTCCCAACGCTCTTGACTGAAAGCTTCCAGTTGCATTAAAGGCTTATTTACCTCGTCGAATTCTCGAGATTGCTTTCTACTTGAACTCGACTGTCATCTTTTGGTAGCGCTAACAGTTCCCAGCTGATTGCGTTTTTCTTGCAAACCGTAAAAATCAGCAGAGAGTCGCTCTGTCCGTCAAAGCTTGTGGTTTCCAACGACGGCAGCCATATCCAAAACAACTGCGCCTCACCAGGTCTTCTGGACGATGTCAGTTGTCCCAGGGGACAATGACTCCTTCATTATCGTCGGGAAGGTTCACAACTAGGCATACTTCCTTACTAGAAGATTAATTGCGAGCAACACTGTAACGTCATGCATGTAGCCATGTTGCTGCTGGGAATCGGAGCTGAGGAGGTACAGTACCTAGTCACCCAAGCCAGATGGTTGACGATTACAATTGCAATCTTTAAACGACGGACCACAAGCCAAGAAATGCTTTTGTCAAGATAATCGATGTATCAAGACACAGAAGCGAAGTTGATTACAATGTACTTTCAAGTTTGAACGTACCAACCTCTGCACCGGCCCTCTCGGACACCGGCGGCCCAACTCTCAACCGCTCCCACTCTCTCACCTCCTTGAGATCTCGATATCGATGTTCTAGACGGTCTCAAAACGAAGTGTTGCGGGAGCTGCTGGGAGCTTTTCCCCCGCGAAGCTAGTTCCAGGCGCGCAATGACCTCATCGATCCTCATCTCGAATGCAAACACCATGCATCATGGTTTCAGCGAAACCCGGAACGCCGAACGATGCACCAACCCGAATCAGGCACAACCGTACGGTGTATAAAGAGACCCTGATCGCCCGTTCTGCGGAGCCAGTGCTGTCCACACGTGCTCCTCGGCTTCACCAAACAACATGACGCTCCTACAGACGATCCTACGCGCAACCGCGTTCAAGAACCCGCTCCTGCGCACCCTCGTCCCCTCGCTTGCGCTTGCGTATGGCATCCAGACGGCAGTTGCGGTCCCCTCGATCGCGGCGCAGACGGAGAAATACTATGATCTCAGCGGCAGCCTGACGTATCTGAGCTGCGTGGGCGCATCGCTCGTGCTGCCCTATCTGCGCGCTCAGCAGGCCGGCGCCGCCGCAGGAGGGCTCGTCGAGTACCTGAGCTCCAAGGGCTTGGGCCAGGGAGTCTGGTGGTGGAGACAGGCAGTTCTGAGCGCCGCGGTGGGCATCTGGGCTACTCGATGTACGAACCCCCCCCCCCTCCTCCCTCCTACGCAACATGAACTGCGTTACTGATTCGACGCAACAGTGGGCACCTACCTCTTCCAGCGCATCTCCTCGGACGACGGCAAGGACTCCCGCTTCGACAAGATCCGCACCTCCCCCTCCAAGTTCTACGTCGCCTTCTTCGCCCAGGCAACCTGGGTCTCGCTGTGCACCCTCCCCGTGATCCTCGTCAACGCGCTCCCGCGCTCCGCCTTCGCGCTGTCGGCGTCGACCCTCCCCGCGCTAGCATCAGCCCCCTACCTCACCGACTTCCTCGGCCTGGCGCTGTTCCTCTTCGGCCTGACCTTCGAGATCACCGCCGACCGGCAGAAATCCAAATGGGTCGCAGACAAGAAGGCCAAGAAGCACAGCGAGGAGTTCCTCACCCACGGCCTGTGGGCCAAATCCCGCCACCCCAACTACTTTGGCGAGAGCACCCTGTGGACTGGCATCGCGCTCGCCGCCGCCGGCGTCCTGGCCAGGCACCCCGCGCAGGCCGCCCTGGGGCTGAGCGGGCTCGGCCTGCTGGGCAAGGCGCTGACGACGGCGCTGTGCGCCGCGAGCCCCGCCTTTGTGACGTTCCTGTTGCTCAAGGTCAGTGGCGTGCCGCTGTCGGAGGACAAGTACGATAAGCGCTATGGCCAGCGCAAGGACTATCAGAAGTGGAAGCGGGAGACGCCCATGTTTGTGCCCAAGTTTTGAGCATGGAGATGGAGGGGAAGGTGGGGTGCTGGTGGGTTGGAGAGAGCAGGAGGCGTGATATCATGGTGGGCCAAAAGGTATGGAATCCCTCAATGGATGAGAAGACCACAAACATGATCGCGATGCTGGTATGGGGTTTCTATTACTGAGAACGGGTACCAAGTTAACTTTGGCATGCCGTCCCAAGGCGAAGACTTCAGTCCCTCGTATCGATATGCAATGGGATATATTCAAGTGAGATGTCCTACTACTCTCAAAATGGCTCAATGGATTCCCTCCCAACCCCGTTCTTCTTCCTCTAGAACCCCGCGGCGCTCGGCCGCTCCAAGGGGTATGCGTGATGAGCTTTTTCCAAGCCGCCTGTAACTCCTGATTCGCCAATCGCTCCCATCAATCCGCTGCCGACGCATTTCTACAGTGCAGGCGAGGCTGCGCATCTAGCAGTGAGGCCTCTGCCCTCGAACACCAAGGGTCCCAATCCGCGCGCAGATGGATTTGAGGAAGATCAGTCCTCGAACTTGAACCCCTTGCCGCCGCTGGTGTCGATCAGGCCGCCGCGGTAGGACCCGCGCTTGCCCTTGTTCTTCTCCTTGGTGAAGCCCTTGCCCTTGGTGACGATGAGCTTTGCGTGGGCGCGGTCGGCGTAGTCGTAGGAGACGTAGGCGTTGCTTGCGAGCTCGGGGCGGACCTCGACATCGGCCTTGATGCGCTGGAAGCGGTTTTCGACGTGGTTGCGCTTCTTGCTAGGTTGGTCGGAGGTGGAGTCGTCGGCTTTGCGCTTGTTGCTGGGGAGAGGGGGGGAGGTGGCGGAGAGAGTGGCGGAGGAATCGGAGGAGGCGGCGGAGGCGGGCTCTTTTGTCTCGTCGTCGGACGAGTCTGAGCTGTCTGAGCTGTCTGAGCTGGAGTCGCTGTCGGAGGAGGACGAGTCCTTCTTGGTGGGCTCGTCGTCAGAGTCGCTGTCGGAGGAGGAGTCTGAGCTGGAGTCGCTGTCGCTGTCGCTGTCGCTGTCGCTGTCGCTGTCGCTGTCGGAGGAGCTCGATGCTGAGGAGGAGGCGACTGAGGCGGCCTGCTTGACCTTCTTGGCTTTGGCAGGCTTCTCGTCCTCAGACTCGGAGCTGCTGCTGTCGCTGTCGCTGTCGCTGTCGCTGTCGCTGCTTGACGAGCTGTCCGAGTCGCTGGAGGCGGCCGAGGAGTCGTCGCTGGAGTCGCTAGATGACGAAGACACCGACTTGGCCTTCTTCGCCTTGGTGGCCTTCTTGGGCGCGGGGGCAGCCTCCTCCTCGTCCGAAGAGCTGTCAGAGTCGGAGCTGGAGCCGGAGCTGGAGTCGCTGTCCGAGTCGCTGCTCGCGTCGCTGCTGTCGTCGCTCTTCTCGTCGCTCTTCTCGTCCGGCTTGGCGGCCTGCTTGGTGGCCCATGCTGCAAAGTCCTTGAGGCTGCTGGCGGCGCTCTCGTGGCCGTTCTGCTTGAGGAAGGCCTGCACGAGGTCGAGGTCGGACTGGACGTTTGCCGGGGCGGTGATGTTCTTGTCGGACTTGGCCATGGTGGACAGCAACCAGAGGGGTCTAATGGTGGCTTGCGGTGTCTGGGTGAGTGCCTTGGAGTGCCTTGGAGTGCCTTGGAGTGCTGCGCGCGGTGAAAGAGGCAGGCGTCGAGGCTCGAAAAAGTTCAGAGCCACCCAGCGCTAGTGCGCTAGCGTCGTCAACCCCGGCAAGAGCTGTTACTAGATAGTTTACTAGTTACTACCTACGTGCCTACGTGCCTACGTGCCTACCTGGCGGAAACGACACCTCCGCATAGCTGCACTCGGCGCGTCACGGGCCTGTCTGCCTTTCCCCTCCGTCAAACGCCCCGCATAGAGCTCTGGCAGCTCTCACGTCTTCGAAAGCCCCCGCCGCTCGCTCTGCGCGAGTGTAGCACCGCCCATCGCTGCCTGTGCCTGTGCCTGTGCCGTGCCGTGCTGCATTGCGTTGCGTTGCGTTGCGTTGCGCTTGCCCGCCCGACCCACGGTCCTCCCTCGATCCCGCGAACGCACCCCTCACATTTGATGGCCACATCGACGGGACTGCCCGCATGCGCATACCTGCGCTAGCCCAGCAATTCGGCCCTGCGCTCTGAGCTGCCTTGGGAGCGCTGCCGTGTAACGTCCCAGCGCCGGTACCAGCACCAGCACCAGCACCAGCACCAGCACGTTCGCCAGCACTTTCGCCAGCATGGACGGCAGGCCGCGCAACAACTACCCCAACGGCCTGGGCGGCGACCCTCGAGGACCCAGGCCGGGAGCGCCACGGGGCCCGCCTTCCACTGCCAGCTCGGGCGCCGCCTCGTCTGGCATGTCGCGCGCCGAGCGCTTCGATGACGAACGCCGCCGCATCACCGAGAGCTGCTTCGCCAAGGTTGACGAACAAGGCCAGCTGCAGGAGTCGTACATCACCCACATACGCGTCACCGAGGATGCCGTCTACCCTCAATCGCCGCCTCCGCCCACCTCGGCCTCGTCCAACAAGAAGGGTCGCATCATCATGATCTCAGTGCGGAACACGGGCAGGGTCAAGTTGCACAAGGCGCGAGAGAACGCCAATGGCACCTTCTCCATTGGAAAGACCTGGCCCATGGAGGATCTGTCCGCCATCGAGAACTTTGTGCATATGGACGCCAAGACCCAAGATGAAGAGCAGAGAAAACAATGGTCCGGAGACAAGGGATTCATGGTCACCATCACCAAACCATACTACTGGGAGGCTGGCACTGCCAAAGAGAAGGAGTTCTTCATCGGCAGTATGGTGAAGATCTACAACAAATACACAAAGGGCGACTTCCCCATCTTGACTGGATTTGGACCGACCGAATTGAACAGCCTGACCAACGGAAGACCGCACCTGGCCACGGCCGAAGGTAAAGCTGCCGCCAAGGCAGGAGACCGCAATGACATTCAGGATCCAGCCATCCAGCGACAGGCGCCTCCGCCAGAGCAACGTCAAATGCCACCCAAATCTCCTGGGCCGCCTCCCCGAAGACCGGGCGAGCTCGGTTTTGGACCCTCTGACGAAGGAAGGAGGGGTCCCACACAACAAAGCTCGAATCCAAACTTCAGAAGACCTCCAGGCGAGATGGGTGGACCTCGAAGACCTGGTCAGCAGGAAGGTCGACCCAGCACCGGAGACGACGGTCGTAGACCCCCACCCTTTACCCAGAACGCGAACACCCCGCCTATACCCGCATTACGCCAGAAGCCTTCCATGGAGCAGAGCATTCGCTCGCGACCAAGCGGCGAGAGCATGCGACGTCCACCTCCACTTCGAGACCCCGTACCACCCACACCGCCAATGCCGTCGCAGAGTCTCACACCGCAGCAGAGTCTCACACCGCAATCCTCAATGTCCGCATTCGGTGGACGACCTGAGACACCGCAGACCAGTGGGGATTACGTCTCGAACTTGCCATCAGCATTGAGCCCTGGGAGACGGCCACAAGCTGATGATGCGCGGTCTCAACGATCGCAGAAGTCCCTTGACGACCAGTCGTTTGACAGCCCAGGTATGGTCCCACCCGAGCCGCGTAGACCGAATGGGTTTCCCTCACCCAGGCGAGATGCATCTCCCAGAGGTCTGGGCCTTAGGCCAGGAACTGCCCAAAGCAACGCCAGCTCAAACATGGGGCGCGGTGACGATATGCCTCCAGAAGCACCCCCGCAACGACGACGCCCATTCATGGATACCCAACCATCATCAGTGTCTCAGCGCAGCGTTGCCAGTACTGATAATGAAGGCTCGGCATTCCATACTCCATCAGGGACACCACCCCCACCACTTGAGGTGCCGCCGCGGAGGAGACCTCAAGATATCCCAGAAAGACTCAAGCCAGCAACTCGAGATCCTTACTTAAATGACTTGCCTACTTCACAACCCACACCGCCCCCAACTACTCCGCTTCCACCACCTCCGACTGCGGCCTTGCCTGAACCGCCAGCGCCAGCACCAGCGCCAGAACCGGTACCTGAACCTGTACCTGAACCTGAATCGATACCAGAGCCGGTAGCTAAGCCAGAACCTATTGAGCAGCCTCCGGCTCAGCAGAAAGTTCCTGATGACCCATCCCCGGCACCTTCTGTGGAACCCGCAGTTCCGGTCGAGGAGAAGGAGCCACCAGCAGCTAGCAGCCGCTTCCCAATGCTGAAGAAGGTGTCTTTGTCTGGGTCAGGAGAATCGGCCGCAAACAAGTTCCGCAAAGCGGCTGCGGCTGCCGGTGCTTTTAAGCCGCGCGCTGGTGGTGGTGCTGCAAAGATATTCAACAAGGAGACCAAGGCCTCTGATGAACCCGATGGCATTACCGGAGTGTTCAAGCCGAAGCCAAAAGCGCCTGTGGAAGCACCGAAAGAGGAGGTAATCGAAAAGAAGGTGGAAGAACCTGGATCAAGACCTACTTCAAGTCGTATGTCTCTGCCCAAGATCACAACTGAAGCTGTACCTGCAGTCACAGTATCAAGCCCGATGCCATCTATCCCGGCAATCCAAGAGCCAGAGCCTGTTGTAGAGGAAACATCTCTTGTTGTACCAGAGAAATCAGAGACTCGATCTACTGAAGCAGCCGATCCCGAGCCACGCAAGAAGAAGAGACGCTCGAATCAGCAGGTGATGAACATCTCTCAACTTGGCATCGACCCCACTATTATGGACGAGCGAGGCCTGGGCTTCGAGAGCCT
This sequence comes from Epicoccum nigrum, assembly GCA_002116315.1. NCBI lineage: Eukaryota > Fungi > Ascomycota > Dothideomycetes > Pleosporales > Didymellaceae > Epicoccum > Epicoccum nigrum. The sequence goes on from KZ107838.1 coordinate 3,418,913, forward strand.
ACTTACAGAGCTTGGTTGGGGTGGAGGCGCCGCTGCGCCGAAGCATATTGAGGCCCTCGAGACAGACATCAAGCGTGAGATTGCACGTGTTGAGGCGGGCAGCTGGCTGAATCATCTCGAACAAAAGGATGATCGCGTTGAAGCTGTGGAACGCATGCTGGACCGTGCTATTGCAGAGTGCGACGAGCTGGAAGGCTTGCTTACCTTGTACAACGTTGAACTGAGTGTAAGCTTTGTTAATCTCATCTCACTACTCGTATGGCTGACAATATCAACAGAGTCTGAACGACGATATCGCGTTCATCGAAGCGCAAAGCCAAGGTTTGCAAGTACAAACTGCTAATCAGCGCCTGTTGCAACACGAGTTGAAGCAATTGGTAGAGACCATATCGATCACAACGGATCAACTAGAAGTCCTACGACGTGAGCCGATTGGTAAACTCAGCGGTTTGTACAAAATCGAGAGCGCATTGGTGCTGCTGTATAAGGCGCTCGTCACCATTGATCCTGCGTTTGTTTCTGGTAGCCGAGCTGGACTGGGTAAATCTTTAGGCGACTCTGGTGTCGGTAACAGCGAGCTTGCTACCATGCAGGCTTTGCAAGAGAAGCGAGACAGCTACCTGAGTGAAGGCGCCATGTTCGTCGACCGACTGAAGAAACACATGGAGATCACTTTTGGCGCTGCCTTCATCACGACCCAGGATATCTTGAAGCAGATCGACCAGGGTTCCATGCCATCTTTGAGGAAGAATATCGAGGCCCACGATGCTGGCCGAGGGGAGTTGTGGATGTTGAGCCCAGTTGTCCTCTTTGCTAAGGAGATTGATCACAACTCCTGGGACGCTTTGATCCGCATGTATCAAACACAAGCAGCTCAGCTGTATCAGCAAGAAGTCCGCGACAACATCTTGGCTTGGCGACGGTTTGCCCGCAAGCCTGCTGGCGATGAGCAGGATATCCTCTTCACCACACAAGAGAAAGAGCCTGAGAGCATGGCAAAGACTGCGCGCACGCTTACAGTCAAGCGTTCTCAAACGCTCGCTCGTGGCCTCCGTTCGGCATCAGGCGACAAGGAAACGAAGGTTGCAAGAGCCCCGCAAGACGGCAAGCTCTTTGCGTTCGATGTGTTCGGAAGGGTCTTGGATGATATAGGCCCAGTTTTACTCACGGAGCAGAACTTTATCACGGAGTTCTTCCACGCTACCTCTGCCGAGACCATGGACTTCCCAGATGTTGTTGGAGCTGCAAAGATCGAAGATCGCCGCGGACCAAATCTGTGGATAAGGAAGCAGTTCGAAGCGGACAGGTCGATGGCTAAGCGCGTTGCTGACGTGATGGAAGACATCTTCTCTTTCTGGCCTACGGAGATTCAGAACCTTGTCGACTGGGCTGTTGCATCAGATCCTTTACAAGGAGTAGGCATCCTGTCGGCTGTCGACCGTAAGCTGGTCGACATCGAGGACTCCAATCAAGATTTCCTGACGCGTACGTTGCAAAAGATTCATGAACGTTTGAAGGGCCTCTTCAGCCGTTTCCTTGATGAGCAAATACGCGCGATTGAGGATACAAAGGTCAAGATCAAGAAGCGCAAGGGAGTCATCGCCTTCATGAAGACGTTCCCTCACTTCTCCATGGCCATTGAGAACATGCTGCCGTCATCATCAGATGGTGGCGATCAGCTTGAGATTCGTCGCATGGTCAACGATGCGTACCAAAGGATCAACAAAGCTATGTTTGAAAGCTTGAAGGTCATTGCCAAAGAGTCACCCACAGTGATGGGCACGCAGGGTCAGGGCGACCCCGAAGACAAGGAAGCCCTCAACTACCATATTCTGCTCATCGAGAACATGAATCACTACATGGAGGAAGTTACTGCCAAACCTGACACGGTTCTTGATTTCTGGAAGGGTAAGGCACAGGAGGAGTACAACGAGCACATGAACCTCTACGTCGACGCGGTCATCCGCCGGCCGCTCGGCAAGCTCTTGGTAAGCACCTTCTCATCACATCATATTCCCACACACTAATAGAGACCAGGAATTCATCGAGTCCACCGAAACCCTCCTCGCCTCCCGCGGCGGCTCGCCTCAAACCATCGCGCAGCGCTCTTCGCACTCGCGCTCCGTGTTCAAGAAGCTCGTCAACTCGCACGACGCCAAGGAAATTCGCAAAGGCATCGAGGCGCTCAAGAAGCGTGTCGACAAGCACTTTGGCGACGCGGACGATCCGAGCATCAGTCGCGACTTGGTGTTCAAGGTGCTCAAGGAGTGCGAGAGGAAGTATATCGGGGTCAGCGAGAGGGTGCAGAGAATCAATCAGGACGTGTATCAGGGCGAGGTGGAGGTGGATTGGGGGACGAGCGAGGTGCAGGGGGCATTTAGGCGGTAGTGATTTGAGGATCTGACAAGAAGAGCGCCTCTGTGTACATGGTTTGTTTGAGGTTGTATATTGTATGCAGGTGGGGCTGCGTGCGGCCTCTCTGCGGGTTTGGGGCGTTCCAGAGCGGGCGACGCGAAGTTTAGATCATACCATGATTTGCATCTACAATGAGGTTTTGGAATGGCTGCATGGTCGACCTCGTCTTTCAACATATGGCTGGGGCCCAGCATGTAATGTAAGCTGCTTCGCAGGTCTGGCTCCACTCTATGGTCCCCGTTCATGCGGGAGTGACGACAAGGTGGGGCCTGCGCGTGAGAGCTGCACCTGCCGACGCGCATCAATTAGGTATGCAGCTTCCACACACGACTACGGCCGTACAGCGTTACCTAATGCTTCATGGCACTTTCCTAGCTGAAGCCAGGGATGGTGGGTGGAGGTGGGTGGTGGGATGTGGTATTGCGAGTGCGTTCGGGGCAAGGAGTAGTATACAGTGGAGTGTTGCTGTGGAATGCGATAGGGATTGGGCTTAGATTAGCTATGAGTAGGTAAGGGAGATAGATACATAGTAGGTGTTTGTTGATTTGAAGTTTGAAATAGTGTATGGTTCATTAGCTATAACGTGCATGCATGTATGGACAAGGTCAGAAGTGGGGCGGGCGCGTGAGAGCTTGAGCACCCGACGCGCATGGGTGGTGTTCAAGCTTCCACATACCTACTCGGGCAGCATCACCTAACGCCTAGCTCTTCACGGGCCAGCACCGACTGTCTGAAGTCAGAGGAATGATGTGGAATCGGTAGCAATCTCCCAATCGATCCTCGATGCGCGGCATACTTCCTGGACGGCCGCAGGCCAAGCTTCAAGCAGTTGCTCACGGCCTGTGGGAGAGCACCCAAATCATTGTACGACATGTATCCACCACCGCATTGAACACTATAGTGACTGACGGATAGCTGCTCAGGCGTACATCTCCGGCAATGCCCTCATAATTCTCGACCGCCCTGAACATGTCATCCAGACTATTTACATCGACGAGGAAGACGAGCTGGAAGCTGTCGCAATCGACGAAGGGACTGGCAAGCTTGCAGCAAGCTCCACGCGCAACATCTACATATACCAGCCTTACAGCGTAGAGTATGGCGTCTACAAGGTGAGGAGGGACGCACATTATGGTGCAGCTTAATACTGATTGAAGCAGTGGTCGCTGCAGGGCAGCATGACCCTACCCGACCGGGACGATTCGATCACGACACTCTCCTGGGGCATGCCAGACGAGCTCCTTGCCGGCAGCGCAGCCCTCACCCTTTTCAACACACACGGTGCGATCGAGCGCATCTGGACGAAGCAACTTGCCAATCCTGTCAAATTCGCTCGTTTCTCCCCCGACGCTGAGCTCATTGCCTCGACAGGCAGGTACGACCGGCTGCTTAAGATATGGCGGCGCGTCGCATTCGGCTCAGCAGACCAGCGGTTTGACTACTTCTACCTACCGCACCCACAAGCTATCACGGGCATACACTGGCGCCATCCCCACAAGGACCAGACGACCGACAACGTACTATACACTATATGTGCCGACTACAAGGTCCGGGTCTGGGTACCAGGGGAGCATCATGGTGTGGACGGCATGCATCTGTGGACAGAGGTGGACCTCTTGGGCTCAATCGAAGAGGGACTGGTATCGCAGGATAAGCAGTCAAAGAAGCGGTTTGCCTTCTTCGTCGACAACAAGCACTTTACCCATGCGACCGAAAGAGCAATGGCGCAGGCTTCACCTGAGGAGAAGAGCCATGGAGTTGCGCTGCATCACTTGATTGAGGTCGCCAACCGGAGTCCAGAAATCTGTGTTGTACTGGACGATCATGGCAACATGTCCGCCTGGGGCTTTGAAAATGTAGGCGCAAGAGTCAAGAAGGTGACTGACGTTTTCAACGTTGCACATGTTGATGGGCTACACCTGCATTTTGCCAAGGAACCAGAACCTCTCGAAGACAACGTCCAATTCTACGCTTTTATTGGCGACAAGCCCGATTCTGAGTTCACAATATTGTCACACCACTTTGATGGCCGCATAGAATGGCTCCAATCTCGAATCGACTATCTCTTCGATCCATCGCGGCAACCCGAGCGCATTCAAAGAAAATCAATCTGGACAGGGCATTCACACGCCATCAAGAAGGTCAATCGTACAGCAAGCGGGCGAGCCTTGATCTCGCGAACGGTCACAGACGAAGCCATAGTATGGACTCAACGACCAACCGAGTATGGCACCACACTGCACCGACACAGTATGGTCAAGGTCAGTGAGCACATTCACCGAACGGCCTTGCTACAAGATGGGAACTTCGTCGTATTTCTACACCACAACCACATCGCACTGTGGGATACGAGAGGGCCGCTTGCAGTCGAAGTCACAAGGATCGAGTACAAGCTGCAGGGCAAGCCACTGTGTCTGCTCGCTATTCCAGAGACAGAGGCTGGTGGGAACCGCGTACATATCGCGACAATCAGCTCTGAGATGAAAGGCATTTGCTGGGAAGTCACCTTGCCCTTACTTACACACGACCCTGCTATTAGTCGCAGACACTCAGGCATCCTGCCTCACGTTAACGGGTATACCAATGGGCATTCTGAGCTCTCTTTGGAACAATACAGCACGTTTGACTTGGGATCGGAAACTGACCTCGCGTTCGTCTTGCCTGTAGATCCTGCTGGATCAGCCCCAGTCATATCAGGTTTTCTCGATACATTCGCACGGGACATCGCGATATCTTACAGCAAGTCTGGTGTGATCAAGTCGTGGACGGCTCGTGTCGATACTCGGGAGCGCAAGATTGACTGGCTTCTTACTTCAACCGTTGACACCAACGTGGAGAATCCAACATTAGCCAGCGGTACCTCGATAAGAAAAGCAGCTCTGGTAGATTCCGACAAGAAGACCTTGACGATCTGGAACACTCGCAGTGCGCAGCTTGAGTACGAGGAGACGTTCGATGGACAAGGCGTCATCCAAGATCTCGACTGGTCATCTACACCTGACAATCAGTCCATCTTGGCTGTCGGCTTCCCACATCGTGTTGTCATCTACGCACAGCTGCGCTATGACTACCTCAACGCAGGACCATCGTGGGTTCAGATTCGGGACGTGCGTATTCGCGATATCACTCCTCATCCCATCGGCGACTCCGTGTGGCTGGGAAGTGGGAATCTTGTCATTGGTGCCGGCAACCAACTGTTCATTCAGGATGAGACCGTCAAAGTTGACGATGAGCTATTCCCTAGCTTGCGGATGATCTCTCGCAAGACTGCATCCATCGACATTTTTGCGGCTGTCAGTCGACTCAATGGCCCACTGCCTGTGTACCACCCTCAGCTGTTGTCGCAGTGCGTTCTTGCTGGGAAAATTCTGCTCGTACAACGGATTCTGTTACGTCTTTACCAGAAACTAAAATTCTGGACCGAAGGTGAGGAGCTCGAAAGTAGTCTTGGCTTCTCTGCGGAAGATTTCTCTGAAAATGAGGTGAGTGACCATTGATAATCGGAATGTTTGACGCTAATGACAGCAGACAAACATGACCGCTTCGAGGAAGGAAATGCACACTTCGTACAACGACTTCTCCGATGAACACGAGCCAGAGGCTGTCACTGAGGAAGTAGCCATCAATCTGAAAGAGCTCCTCACAACCAAACAAATGCCTTTGCTGTCGAGTCGAGAACAGTTTCGTCTCGCAGACATCATCGAGTGCATAGGGATGGTAGAGAAGCACCGACGGTCCATCGATGACAACGCAGGCCGCTTCATGCTCTTCTTTAGGCAGCACGTTCTGAGTGAAGTACAGAAAGCGCCCCTGTCATGGCGCGAGATAGTGTGGGCCTTCCATTCGGGGAGTCAGGACATCCTCCTAGACCTCGTGAGCAGGCACTTTAACGGCAAAATGATGTGGCAGAACGCTAGACAGTGTGGCGTGTTCATGTGGATGTCCGACATCAATGCACTGGTGTGTCCAACCCATCGCCTAATTTATCTTCCGAGCTAATGATTTCCAGCGTGCACAGTTCGAGGTAATCGCTAGAAACGAATACACGAAGACAGAGGAGAAGAACCCAGTCGACTGCTCTCTCTACTATCTAGCCCTGCACAAGAAAGCCGTCCTGGTCAGTCTGTGGCGCATAGCCACCTGGTCTCGGGAGCAGGGCGCAACACACCGGCTGCTAACAAACAACTTCCAAGAAGAACGCTGGAAGACCGCCGCGCTGAAGAACGCTTACGCACTGATGGGCAGAAGAAGGTTTGAATACGCAGCTGCTTTCTTCCTGCTGGCCGACCACCTGCAAGACGCCGTCCAGGTCCTGCACAACCAGCTCGGCGACACGCAGCTTGCCATCGCAGTCGCGCGCGTTTACGGCGGCGACGATCACCCCGTCCTCCTCAAATTCCTCAAAGAAAAGATTCTCCCCCAAGCCGCCCGCGACGGCAATCGCTGGCTCGCCACCTGGGCCTACTGGCTCCTGGGCCGCCGCGACACCGCCGTGCGCTCGCTCGTCACGCCCCTTTCCCGCCTCCTCTCTCCTCCAGAGACACCAAACTGGACAAGTAAATCCTACCTCACCGACGACCCGGCGCTCGTCGTCTTGTACAAACAGCTCCGCGAGAAGTCCCTGCAAACGTTGCGCGGCGCGACCATGATTGGCATGCGCGAGGAGTGGGACTTTGTGCTGCACACGGCAAACCTCTACGAGCGCATGGGCTGCGATGTTCTTGCGCTCGACCTCGTGCGCAGCTGGGAGTTCCTGCTCACACCCCCGCCCAAGGCCATACCGGGGCGCCCGCCGCTTAGTCCGTCATTGCCGAGGAGTAGTTTCCAAGCCAGTGGGCCAAACCAGGCAAGCCACGAGTTTGCGTTTGATCCGAGAAAGTTGCTGCGTAGGAGGAGTAGCTTGGTGGTTGCTGATCTGCCTGTGAGGGAGCATGTTAAGAGCGCGCTTGAGGAGTACGATGGCACTGTGGAGGAGGACGAGGAGGACGGAGACGAGGATGAGGAGGAAAGTGAGGAAGAAGAAGAAGAAGAAGAGGAAGAAGAGGAGCCGGCCAAACCCGCACCGAAGAAAGCCCCTCCCACCCAGTTCCAGGAGCCGGACGCTAATAGTCTGCTGGATGCCTTCGGCTTCTAGGGGAGTACAGATAGCAAACTAATAGATGTGAATGAGGTTGACAACGGTCAGAGTCGAGATTTTTTTTTTTTTTTTGCTATATATGGCCTAACATGAAGGCCCTCAACTAATCTCAGCATCACTAGCTTTGACCAATGCCTCTCTGCGAGGACTACACACCCCTAGACGCGGGGGCGCAACCTCTTCTTCAGGGGCGGCGACGGCAGTCCCTCCTCCTCATCCCCATCAGCTGGGGGCTCAGACAAGTCCTCGCTGGTGTCCTCGGACGAGGAGTCGAAGGGCTCCGCCGCCGCGGCCCTCTTCCTCTTCCCTCCCGCTCCCACCGCCACCGCCGGGTCCACAGGGAAGTCCTCGAGGGGAATCGCAGCCCTGGGCCTCATCTCGCTGGCGGCGAGCTTTTCCCCTTTCGCAAGCCTCGCGCGCAGCGCCCTCCCCTTCTCCAGCACCTCGAAGACGTGCCTGTTCTTGGGGTTGGGGCCAGCGCGCGCGCTGCCAATCTGGCCCCGCACCGCGTCGATGCCCCTTGGGATCTTGCGCTCGGGGTTGGGAACGCCGCTGACGGCGGCGGCCACGCCCCGCATCACCTTGTTGCTCAGCCCGCAGCCGTCGTCGAAACCGAACCGGTGCACCCCGTCCCGCGCGCAGAAGGCGTTCACCTGCGCGTACAGCGCCGCGCGCTCGGCGCCGCTCCACAGCGTGTTGGCTGCCTTCTTCCCCTGGGCGTAGTCCCCGTCCCACCGGCGGCCGAACTGGCCCACCCACTTGTTGTAGCCGTTGCGGTAGTGCTTGTTGTTCGGGTCGATGTTGGCGAGCATGCTGGCGTTGGAGTACGAGTCTTGCGTGGTGAAGGAGGAGGCGTCCACGCGGCGGAAGAAGATGGATACGCGCCAGATGGACGTGTCGCCCGAGGGGTTGGTGCGCGTCCATTCCGTGTTGTGGGTGCCGGGGATGGGGCGCCAGGGTGCGGATTTGAGGGCGCGGGGGAGCTTGGACGTGAGCGGGGAGGGGAATATGAGGCTCCCCTGAGAGGAGGGAGGGGACGCGGGGGAGGGAGAGGGGATGGCTGCGGGCATGGAGGTTTCCTGGGTGTAGGTGCCGCCTGTGGGGAGGGCGCAGGTGTATGTGACGAGCGTTTTTGTAGAGTCTGTGGGGTGCGGGCGCGAGGTTTCCGTGTAGCTGTGAAGGGCTTTGGAGGGCTGGTTGCTCGCCTCTCCTGCGTGGGAGCTTGGTGGAGCAGGGGCCGGGACGTCTTCTATAGGGCATCATCAGAATTGATATTCGGGACTGCTACAGATACAGACTTGGCTTACCACCCGCGGTCTCGTCGCGCTCTTCGCTAACAAGCAGGTCCTCAGCGTCAGATTCTTCCTCGGAATCAGGCACATAAACCACGCCGTCGGCGGTCACCTTCCTCGGGGAGCCCCAATGGAGCCGCTTTAGGGTAGTGGTAGTCCTCATGACAGCTCCAGGGTCTTGCGAACAGTCAGCGGTGTCATGTCATAGTCGGTGGTCGCGAATACTTACCTGCTTTGGCGTCGCTGTGGTGCTTCTCTGGGTGTTCCACGACAACATTCAGTTTCTCGATCTCAGTATCGCTCATGTCAGACAAGGAGAAGACGCTGTCGTTATCTTTCGTGTCATCCTCTTTGATGAAAGCCGTCTCGACGACGCTGACTACTGAAGTGGCCTGGCTGTGCGTGGCAACCGCCTCGTCACTGTACGTGAGAGCGGTCTCATCGCTCTGCAATGACGGTGCTGTGTGTGTAGACACCGAAGTGGCCGAACTATGCGTGGCAGTCGTGTCATCGCTGTACATGGCAGCCATTTCATCACTATGCGTGGCAGCTGTCTCGTCGTCCTGCGATGATGGCGCTGTGTCTGTTGAAACCGAAGTGGTCTGGCTGTGTGCGGCAGCTGTCTCACCACTGCGCGATACTGGTGCTGCGTCTGCAGGTACTGACTCTCGCAATTCCTTAGTCGGCGTGAGACGTCTTCTCCTTGGCAGGTTCAAGAGATGATCCGCTGCTGGGGTTAGAGAAGAACAGCAGTGTCGAATGCGGCTGAGAAGCAAACTTACAATCCAGCCTAGGCTCTTTCCAGCCAGTCTTTGGCATCGAATGCATCACATAGTTGAGGCCGGATCTCGTGGTCACCGGTCTCTTAGCCACGGATCTCCTAGTCCTGGACATGCTGTATCTGCTCAAATGAGGAGAAATTCACACAGAGACCAGCTCGTTGTGTAAGAAGTTGCGACAGAAGTGCTGCGAATGAGTTGCGAAGTGAGCCGCAACGTTGCTGTGCTGGGAAATGACGGTTGTGTGTTGCGTGTACGAGAAGATCGCAGGGTTGTCGCAGCGGGAGAGCAAATGTGAGGCGCGAAGCTGTTGCGGCTGACAATTGGGAACAATAGGTGGGGCTCGGGCTTTCAAAATCAATAAGGGGGCTGGGGGGGCAGTGAAAGTGAAGGCGAACACTGATGAACGTTTGCTTGCAGCACGCAAGGCCCCTGGTTTGCTGCATGGCTGGATAGAGAGTGTAGTATGAAGTTCCCTGTAACATTGATGGTATGCATTGCTGATATGGTACCCTCGGTAGCTGATGGTATTGATGCATCTTTGCGTGGCATTGGATGGTCTTTCTAAATGGTGATGTCGAGCAAACGGGGAGGTGCGCCCACAATACTACTCGTTTCCTAAATCCGAACTCTGCCACCGATATCAGGCATACCCTGTTCCTTCTCTTTCTCGCAACTTCTCATGATTGCTTTCGTTCAGTCGCAGCAATCCATAATTGCACGTGGAGTTTCTGAGTGCCTGTCTGGTCTTCAAGGCGAGCGGCACCTGTCTGGATCGACATTGCTCTGTGATTCCTAACAGTCCACGAATACAGTTCTGCTCCTTAGCGGTTAACGTGATGACCATCAAGTATTGCGTTTGAGAACTGCTGTCATATCTACCAAAGATCCTTCGTAATATTGCTTCAAAGCATGAGAGAAAGTTGACTAATCAGTCATGACACATACTGCAAGACCGTTAGAATGCTCACTGACAATATTGAGCAGATGTGAATTTGTGGTGCCACCATGCGCAGCACCATTCGAGAAGCTCTTGCTCAAAGTTCGGGGCTAACACTGCTTACATACGTAGAGCCGGTGAGAACTCCATTTCCCCAGATTACCGCCGCTCCGAACCAACTCCGCCGAACAAGCTCGATTTTCCACCGAAACTCTGCACTCCTGTCAGCAATACAGGCTCGACGGCGTATTACCCTCGCTTGGCAGTCATATGTCTCGTTTCGTCCACCTAGATACTCCGTGCCTTCACCGCCAGTCCCAACCGCCCAGCAATTGGTATACGCAGTCTCGTCTCGGCCATGGTTCATCTCGTCGAGTGCACCCACCTGCCTGATCGCGTGAAAGCTCAGCAGGCATCTTCGCTCTCACTGCGCACGAGTCCTTCTCTACAGGCGGGCTGTGGCACACGAGTAGGCTCACAATAGTCCAATGACGCACGACGCAGGGCGGCGCATGGCTGATGATGATGTCCGTTCGTAGTGTTCCCGCATAACCGGCAGAGATTCCCGTTATTATGTCGCAGGTAGCACGAGCGGCAAGCACGGCTTTTAAGCGTTGTCTTCCACAAACTTCCTATGCTTGTGACTCGCCTAGCCTCTGAGCACCAGTCGATCGCGGGCTATCTACAACGCCGAGTCTGCCTAGCCGGCATGGATACTCGTCATCCAGACTGAAGAGAGCATGGTCGTATGGTCTATGTGGGGTTTGGGGACGACGACAACTTGTTGGGCTCAACGGCTGTTGCGGCGGTGTTACGCCATCCACAACATTGTGGCGCACCCACCTACACCTTCAGGGCGAGTCCAGGCTCAAGCAAGCGTTTGATTTGGAGTGTGTGGGTCGTAAACAAGCTCGCCAAGGCGAATCAAGCAACAGAAAGCACCGAGTCAAGCTTCGAAGTGGATCTGGGGATAAAATGTGGATAGGACCGCGAACACATCCGGCAATCTTCAGCCGAATGCGCCGGCCGTACTACCGAGCTTCACTTCTCCTCGGCACACTGTAGCAACGTTGAGAAGGACGCGTGCTGTATAACTCAATGCATTAATTTGCATACGAGAGACGATGATGTCGTCTTCAAGAGCTGCGCCAATGAGCTGCTCTCAGCCACTCGTTAGTACTGTCGGCAGTCGACGGGTACTTCCTCTCATGCAGGGGCTTGTGTTTGTTGTGATTCGCTACGGATAGAACGGGAGGTTCAATCGCATTCGACATTCGTACAGGCTTGGTTTACTCACCCATGGGGTTTGCTTACCGACATTTTAGCGTCAGGTAGCGATGACTGCCACACGTTTGTCATCAGGACGATGCTGAGTACGTGTGGATGACTGGATAGATCGGCATGGCGAGGCTGCTAGTCTTGAGGTTTCAGCGATGGAAAAAACGTATAAGTAGTGCTGGTCGAGGACTCGGTTCAGGTCACTCGATCGTAACAGCGCTTCAGAAGCATCGTCCGTCGTCAACATGAGATACTCTTTCGCACACGTCCTCTCGTCTCTGGCTGGTTCTGCGCTCGCCTTACCTGCTCCCCAAGGGTCTGCGGTGTCTGGTCCTGTCGATCCATCAGCTGTAGTCAGCGATCAAGTGCTGCCTTCTGGGGCTTCAGGCTCTCTTCGAGGCTCAGAAGCATTGATTGGCTTCGCAGCAGCAAACCCAATCTCTACTGAGTCGACTGTCATTCCAACCGACGAGTTCGAACTTGGAACTGGGCAATCTGCAGACCCTGACGAGGGTCTCTACATTGACCTCACCAATGTGAAGAACCCTCAGCCTATTCGAGGTGGCACTACTGGACCGACTGATCCTGGACCAAGGTGAGTGTGAAAACGCAATACGCAGTGGCACTCATGCTCACAAACGTAAAGGACTGCCGCCTACGACGCACTGAACAGCGATATCTTCGCACCACCCACTACCGACGCAGGGGACGTGGGTCAGGCAAAGTGGCCATTCGGACTATCGCACAATCGCCATGGTCTGGCCGGTGCTGGCTGGGCACGCAATCAGAACGTCAACCAACTGCCAATTGCCACAGCCATGGCGGGTGTCAACATGCGTCTGAGCCCGAATGCTTACCGCGAGCTTCACTGGCACAAGCAGGGCGAGTGGGCTCTGATGTAAGTGCACCGCATCTGTGCAACCTCAACAATGCTGATAAATGAACACAGGCTCAACGGTAGTGTTCGTGTTCAGTCGATGAACGAGGCTGGTCAAACATTCGTTGATGACGTTCAGGAGGGTGACGTATGGTTCTTTCCTCCAGGTATCCCACACTCAATTCAAGCCTTCGATACCGGCTGTGAGTTTCTACTCGTGTTTGACAGTGGAGATTTCTCCGAGGACAACACCTTCCTGCTCTCTGAGCTTATGGAGCGTAACCCCAAAGAGGTACTCGCAAAGAACTTCCGTACCACAACTAAGACTTTCGATACCTTGCCCGATGGTCAGCTTTGGATCTTCCCAGGTACTCCGGCTCCCAAGAACATCAGTGAACAGAATGTCACAGGCCCGGCTGGTGTCATCCCCAAACAGACACAGTACACGTACCACTTCTCCCAGCAAGAGCCCCTCAAGGTTCCTGGCGGCTCCATCAAGATTCTTGATCCCACTACCTTCCCAGTTGCCAGTGGCTTCTCCACAGCTTTGATCAGCGTGGAGCCAGGGGCGATGCGCGAGATGCACTGGCACACCACCTCCGACGAGTGGACATATTTCCTCCAGGGTTCTGCTCGCCTCACCGTTTACCAAGCTCCTGGGTCTTCGCGCACGTTCGACTTCACTGCCGGAGATGTGGGTTATGTACCAGTGCCAAATGCCCATTATCTCGAAAACACTGGCAATGAGACGTTGGTTTTCCTCGAGGTCTTGCAGGCGAAGGAGTATTCTGATATCAGTGTCAACCAGTGGCTTGGCCTCACACCCAAGCAGATTGTGAAGGATCACTTGAAGTTCAGCGATGGTTTCTTGTCTACGTTGAAGACGGACAAGCCTATCATTGTCCAGGGCAACCCTGACCTGACTACTACCGACTTCACGCCCTCTGCTGGTGGCTCTTAAAGCGATTCAATACCCGAAAATTAGATAGATCACAGTGAGCGCATACTGCGCTCTCATATACGTCTCAATTAATGCATGCCTCATCTTACTAAAGCTCGAGAGATTTGCACAGTCAACCGTAGCATGGGACCAAATTCGAGTTATCTCACATACGCTCGACGGGCTAGCCAAGCCATCGTGCACGTTGAGCTGATCTTGAAAGGACCGGAAATGCAGGGCGAGCCTTGTGACTACCTCTTATGTGGTCAGAATTTGGGACTTTGTGGTGTTTGAATAAGATCGATCGTGAATGGCATTATCATTATGTATCTCGTCCTCTTCCAAGACTAAGAATACTTCCTCTAGCGAAGCTATTCTTCAGGCTGTCTCGTAAGTGTAAGCGCGGCGGTAATTCTATATGCTGTTGCACAGTAGTCGTCTGCAAAATATATCCTTCAGGTTGCGTTTGTATATGATCCTCCTCTTCAACAAGGATTGATGGCAGCGTAATCATTCGATCGTATAAAGTAGAGTGGTTCGTTTTCGGTCCCTGGATCTCTGTCGAGCAGCCGCTCCCTCGATCGGCGGGTACCAAATCCGACGGACTGAGACTTCTCCTATAACCACGTCGATCCCTCTTCTTCGGCTCGCTTGTTCCCCGGAAAGACGTGGTGGTTTGTCCGGGAGTCGACTTGAAACCCATGCGCCACATGCAATGGCGGACTAGCGGGCGCAGGGTTGCAATGCTACTGGCGGCGATGCCTATCCCGGGCTCAACTGTACTCCAGATAGCTACGTCCGTCGTTGCGTATAGGAAATCGGGTCCTTCCACCAGTGTGTGGATGTAAAATGCGCGGACAATCGTTGCTGTGCTGCCAATCGCGGCAAACGCCAGGATACCGGCAACAAGCGCTTTTGTTTTCGTCTTCATCTGCAGGCCCCAGACAATGAAAAGTGGTAGGATGCCAAGGGCCCAGTCTGCCGCGGCATTGACGGCGGATAGTGCATACGTGATGCCCTTTGTGGGACCGGCAGAGATGCATTTTGCGGAGGCGGGATGGTTGTTCCAAAATTCGGAGACTGTGGCAGTGTTAGTAGCTGAACATGCGGAGTTAATGCCGTGCACTAGCTGGAATTTCACCAAGATATTGGCAATTTTAGATGCAGTGAACGTGCGCATCGGCGGCTTACCTGGACTACACTGGAAAACTACCAAAAAGAAATAGACTGCAGAGAACAAGATAGTGCCGGCCATTAGGAGCTTGATGGTCCAGACGTGCCAACGTTGGATTGCAACTCGGAGGTAGAAGTAGCCGATCGAAAACTTGAGAGTACCGTTCGCGAGGATGTAGAAGATCTCACACATATACCAGAACTGTTGTTGTCAGCTGCTTTGCTCTCATCGAGCAGGGCGCAGTGCTTACGAATAGAGCTGTTCGAGCGTCTTCATCGCTCAGATCCCATCGATGTCGCCCACTGCCGTACACGGCTGCAGTGATCTGGAAGGCCAAATATATCGTGAAGATGATCTGAAATGGTAAGCGGGTGGTGTTGAGCTCATGAATAGCTGCCTGTCTTACCATAGTGATACCCATGAAACTTCTAACAGTAAGTATCTCTCTTGGTATATAAAAGCAGCGAAAACTTACGTATCATCCAGACCCCAAGTATGCATCAACTTCCCTCGCACGTAACACCGCAGAGCGACCGTTCCCCACGCGAAGAAGAAGAATAGCATCGCCACCGCAAGCACCTCATCCCGGCGGCTTTCGATAGTCGTAGTTGTCTCCATAGTATCGATATCAGCCAGAACCAGACGACCGTTCTGTCTCAGCGCGGCCGCTGAGGGCCATTGACAGTAGATCGACTCGGAGGAGGCGGGATCGGAAGTTCGCGAGTGTATAGGAAAGAGTGTGTTACATGGAGTTTCCGATCGCAACCCAGATGCTGCTCTACGCTACGTAGCGTTTTAGGTTTAAGCCAACACATTTGCTCCGCGGTTAGGAACGCGGTCCAGCCGCGACCAGGAGACGCACCATCAGCAACGGTCAACGTGCGAACTTTGGTCCCTGATTCATGCTCGTGATGTCGCGTGGGATCATTCGCCGTTCGGACAAGGCGCACCATTGAGCCCCAATTTGAGGGTGACAGCTAACTGGTATCCCCCTAGCCTCAAACTTTGTCGATCACTAGCACATGGGCTCCGCGGCGTCGGGGGTTACTCCGTGAAACACTTCCAATCGTTGAACAGCTCACGGGGCGTTGCCATGCAAGTTCTTCGTCGAGCACTCTTCTCAGAGTTGTTTGGAAAGACCTCCGGGCGGCTCTCATAGGATACCCTCAGACATACAGCAAGGCGGAACGGCTAGCGAACCAAAGCCGCACGGTTTGAAGATCGCGGCAAATGAGATGGACCCCTCTCTGATCGCCCCATGGGTGCAGGGCCCAGGTTCCCGGACGACGACGAGTTGCTGTCAGTGGGACCATCAGGTTTCTGACTTGCAACAACTGCCCAGCGCCACGACATCCAGACCTCATTTACCTAATTTTCTACTGTGTACTTTCTAGCAAGCAAGAATGAGTTGGCCTCGCGCACCGACGCGAACTGCCGCGATCTGTCGCTGCCGCAGATTTCATTAGCCTCGGCCCGCTCTGCACGACCCGACTGTTCAGCGTGACCACGCAAGCGAGTTGTCAGAAACGAGATCATCGACGTAACTGTTTTGCAGTACCGACAAACGTCCAGCAACCCTCAGCGATCTGCAGCCACTGAGCTCACTGCTGGCAAGGCGAGTGGTTAGCAAGGCCGGTGAGACATGCCGCATGCCTAGATGACGATCGCGCTTTTGGGTGACATGCCGTCTCGGTATCCCTGTGCCTAATTTCCAGCCCGAAGCTGGAAGTCACTACACCAGACTCTATGCCGCATGCACTTGCGAGCGAGACTGAAACCAAAAGGTGTTCTCATGAGCTGTAATCGCGACCTGTCGAAGATGCGGGTCTGCCTACGATGCATTGCATTGAATCCTTGTTTCCCATATCGATGTGTCACCTAGGTACCAGACGGCTGCAGCGAGCACACCCGATGTCTCAAATTAGAGATGGGAAAGAGAGTTGGTGTCGTAAGCATGTGTATTGAGCAGGTAATGGGCAAACGATAGGCGAGTCTTTCGACTATATATCAGCCTTGAGTTGTGGTCGCTATTGATCCTGTATCTTCGCCTCCAGGAAGAGCGCCTTAGCTTCTCTGATTCCTCCTAGATTTTTAGCGACATCATGGCAGAATTTCAAGAGGTGGTTATTTCTTGTGTCGCAACGGTCTGAACATACCGATGGTTCTAGTGGATCAACTACCAGTCGAGGTCGAAGGCCTGTGTTATCCGCTCACACCCTCACAGATGAGATCGGACCGCTGGAGCATGATCGGAGAGACGGATCAAACTGCTGTTCCGCTTCGTGTTCGTCCCAGGCCGTCAGACCAGCAGACAGATCCTGGCATCGTCCCGTTTCCCAAGAAGAGGAGGTTTTGTCGGTTCTGGATTGAGCATGGGGCATACAAGTTCGGAGAGCGATGTTGCTTCCTGCATGAAATGCCAGACCGCGAGAAGCTCAGGCTAATGGGGTTCACCGATCACCCCGAATGGCACAAGATCGAGAACCCTCGATTGTACGAACTCAAGCCTGCACTGGTCCCAGGCAACAGAAAGGGACCGACCAAAACCCAAGGACCTGGGAGGAGGGGAGAGCCTGCGAAAGAAGCAGCACCGACAAAAAGGGAATCTTATATAAGTCACGAAACCCCTACAAAGACGAGAAGGTCCGAGAAAAGAAGGTCTAAGACGAAGAGGTCCGACAAGGAAGAAGTGCCTGTCAAGAATGAAGTGCTTGTCAGGAAGGAAGTGTCTATCGAGAAGGATGTGCCTTTTAAGAGGGAAAAGCCCACAGCAAAGGAAGAACACATAAGTAGAGGCTCACCCGAACCGAACATATTCACCAAGAAGAGAAGAGGTGCGGAGAATAATCTGGTATTCCGTTCAGGCGCTTTGCGGGCGCCTTCGCATGCGCCTACGATAAGTCTGATCGACATTTGATCTGTCGTTGAAACATCATCGTCAACTTCTTGCTTCCAAACAGTGCACATTCGAGTGCAAGAGGCCAGTCTTCCCAAGCTTGGGTGCAGCCACGAAAGCTTCTGCCGATCACGAAGCTTGACTCTTATACATAATGATAGAACTACATAGGTATGATTGTCTTTACTACTGATGAAAGAATCTATTTATTGATATCCCTCACTCTTTGCCGCATGGCTAGGCTTCGTGCCCAGCGTAATAACCGGACTATTGATAAAATTCGGCCAGTCATGGGTGTAAAAGCTCTGAGACTTTGAGATCTGGACTTCATTCGCGCCGCGCTTCAGGATACTTTCATCGTACGCGGTGATGGCTTCTTTGAGCGTGGCCGACCCGTCATGTACCGACTTCAGAGCCTCGACCAGGCTATGGGCGGAGAAGAAGGCGTTGTTTGCGCCTTGGCCTCGGTCTACACACTTGGTCAGCACAGGATCCCCTCAAGATGTGCTGTGTACTTACGAAACGTCATCGCGTGCGCCGCATCACCGCACAACGTAACCCTTCCCTCCTGATTATCCCAAGGTTGCGTCTTCCATATGTTTAACCGATCCTTCAACACCGGCGTATCATCCGGTATCCACTCAATCGCACTCTTGTACGGCTCCGCCCACCCGTCTCTCTTCACATGCGCCTTCAGCCTCTTCAATCGATCGACCTCGTTATCGTAGTCTTCCACGTCTTTCAGCGGCCACGTTGATAGGATCTGGAACGTCCATGTCGTCGGGTCGTCCACGTTGGGTATGTCGAGCACGTTTGCGCGGATGTAGTGGCCTGCTGGGTGGATTGCGATATCCACGAGGGGATGGAGGCGTTCTTTGATGAAGATTGCTTGCTCCGCAGTGTATGAGGCGTTGAAGTTCATCAGTGCGAAGGGGAGGGTTTCTTGTGTTGCGCCACGGTCGATGAGGCACTGGCGGACTTTGGAGCCTGCGCCGTCGATGCCGATGACCATATCGCCTTGTTCGCTTGTTCCATCGTCGAAGAAGACTTTGACTCCGTTGCCTGGAGTTAGTTCGTAGCGGTCGAATCTCTTGCCGTACTGCACGTCCAGGCTCTCAGCGAGCAAGATTCGCAACTTTCGGATATTCATCTCTTTCGCCTTGGGGATCGGAAACGAAAATGCTTCTTCGCGCGTCTGGCCGTTGTAAAGCACTATCCGGTCTTCGCCCATGGCCGCGGGGTCGATGCTGGGATCCACGGCGCAGGTGTCAAGTTGTGAGGCAATGTCCGAGGGAAGGACGCTCAAGAGATATGGTCGGGCCCAGCCTAGAGTGAAGGCCCAGTGGCGGTGTCGATATACATCTTCGCCTTTGTCGAATATGCGGTAAGATATACCGGCATTTTTGAGGCCATGTGCTAGAGCACAACCAGCCGGACCTGGAGATTTAGCGCTGGGTTCTCATAGTGAGAGAAAGGGATTGTACCTGCTCCAATGATGAGTACTTTCATGTTTTTTTTCGATACTGCCCATCTTGAGTTGGATCGAGACAGTAGAAGTAGTGAATTGTTGGGAGGCGCGGTCGGTTAGGTCATACATGATGCAGGGCCGCCTAGCTTCACATGTACGTGGAGCTGAGCTAGCGGGTGATCTGCAGGAGACCGGATCTCCACAGTATCGAACTTTGCTTTACACAGCTCGGGGCCACCAACCGATTGGTTTGCATGCAACACAAAACGGGCTGACGTGCTTCCGTGCGCGATTGTTGTGAGAGATGATAAATGGGTATCATTTTGGAACTCTAACACAAGAGCGTATTCTTATGGATTCAGGAATTGCCAACCAGGAGGCAATTGTATCAGTGTATGTTCAGTCATATAGTTCCCCATCAACTCGTTGTAAATCTGTCACCGTGCTTTGTTCCCGACCTAAGGCTTCTCACTCGAAACCTCCATACCAACTGCATGACAAACTGCCGCCCTGACAATCTCCTTAACGACTTCCAATTCCCTCTCATTTCTCGGAGCATACACCATTATCCAGCTCGGAGGCGCCAACCAGGTGACCGGGAACCTTTTGCCCCAACCTCTGCTCACTACCGTCTTTGCATCCTTGGGACTCACGTAGACATGCAGCGAGTTCTCTTTGGGATGCACGTGAGCAACCTCGTAAAAGATCTTGTGCGCCACTGGGTTGATGGTTTTCACGCCAGGCTTAACGTAGATAGCAGGACCAGTCCCACCCTCAGTCTTACTTGCGCGCGTTTCGATGTACTCGGAGTATGGCGCTGTGCTGGCGAACGTCTGCATCAAATGAGTGAGCTCCTCCAACGCGGACTCAGTGATGGCATCTGGATATTGGCGTTGTGGTAGTGTCCAGCGAATGGTTTTCGGTGGTGAGCCTGGTCGCGGTGGCACTTTACCGGGCTTGATGTATGCTACACCTGTGTCCGGTATTGGAGAGGGATCAAGGAGATCTTGTCGTTTGTAGAGAAGATACAAGCCCCATCTGCGGATCTTGAGATACCCTTGAAGCGTTGGAGGTGTGCCACCTGTGCCTATTCGGTGTCAGCATTGGAGCTGCAGGTCAGCAGGCTCATTGTCGCGCGCACCGTAGTTCTGCCAGCTCTTGAAGTCGTAGTAGAAGGCTAGAACTGCTACTGTAGAGGCAGCGATGGCCCAATTGGTCCAAGTGGAAGTCATAGCGGTTCAAGCGATTGACTCTTCACAAGCTTGGGTCGTTGTCGAGTTCGCCAGGGGTGCGTTTCTGCTCACATGTGAGGTTACTGGTTGCAGCTTGCTCTCAGACGCACGATGAGCGAGCAGATTCTATCACATTAGTTTTGACGCATCAGCGAGCCAGGTCCTGAGCATGAATGTGCACGACCAAAAGAGAGCAACGGACTTGATTGTTCGGGTGTCCCTTCCGCGCCCTTCGGGTCCCCTCAACCACCCCGCACTTTGTGCTCTCACACCACAATGCATGCCCAGCAGATCATCGCATGGGCGAAGCATTGGCAAAGATAATCTTTCTAATGTTTTCATCGACCCAAGTGATCTTCTTCATGTTTCCCTCGCCTCAAGACATTGGGTAGCACGTTTCAAACCTGTTGAAACAACAGCCAAGTTTAGCAACAACGAAACGCGTCAAGACGGCGATGGTTACATGACCTAGAGCTAGGGAACCAGATGCAATGACTATAAGACCGCCTTACTTACCGACAACGATGACCTAGGACTCCTGGCGGGACTTACTTCTTCTTATGACACGCTCATATAACCTGGAAGCTCTTGACGACCGCGTAAATACACGCGATGATAATCTGACTGCTCACGACTTTCACAACGCACCACTTGTGTGGCGCACGCTCAATCCGGTTCTTGAGTCAGATATCATTGACACCTCTGAGCCGACGACGCCAGTCTACATACCCACAAAACCATCAACGCGTCCGGCGGATATAGACACGACCGCACCGTTGCATTGCCCTGTCCTCTCAACTACTCCAACGTCGACTCCGCAGATCACGGCCCATACCAACCATCCTAGATCCGTTACTCCCTCCATAGTCACTCGGCCCGGTACAGCTACAACTATGACGGACCTCCCGCCAGCACTCCTCCAGGGACTTCGTCTCCTGATCCGCGCAAATCACATTCTTCATCAACACGGACTCGTCGATGCTTTCGGCCATGTTTCACTGCGGCATCCCATGGCACCAGACCAATATCTCATCGCAGCATATGACCCCGGCGCACCCGCGTTAGTAAAGTCGCAAGAAGACTTCATCTCGTACCGGGTGAAGGATAGTACGCCAGTGGATGCCGAAGCGCCACAAGGCTACTCAGAGCGCTACATTCACGGGGAGATTTTCCGTCGCTTCCCAGAAATAAATTGCGTAGTCCACTCGCACAGCGAGACGGTGATTCCTTTTACACTGGCCGCCGTGCCAGTACGGCCGGTTTTCCACATGGCCGGTTTCCTAGGTGCGTCATCGAAGGGAGTTCCGGTGTTCAACGCACAAGATGCCTATGCAGAACTCGCCGGTAAAGTCGAGACGACACCAGACATGTTGATCAAGAACCAACCACTGGGAAAGGCACTTGCTCGTAAACTGCATCCCTCGTTGCCGGTTGTGTTGCAGCATAAGCATGGGTTCACGTGTATGGGGAAGTCAGTGGAGGAGGCCATCTATCGAGCGCTGTATACGCAAACAAACTGCGAACTCCTAGGGAAAGCGCTGCAATTCGCAGGTGGGGACTACCAGAAAGTAGGTTATCTGAACGAGGAAGAGGCCAAGGCTTGCAAAAAGATGAACGAGAAATGTGTGGATAAGAGTTGGCGGTTATGGCTGAGAGAGGTGCAGAATGAATCGTTGTATGAGAATGAAGAAGGGGAGCCAGAGGCGCTGCCGGTCAAAGGCATGAAGCTGTAGAGAAGCTTCCGATGATATGGCTGAACTATGATAAGAAGAAGAATACGATATGTATACACTATACCATCCACCTATCACTTTAACAATCGGAAACCGTTGTTGTGTACCTTGGAGCGTCGAATGCTCCATGTATCCGTTCCTCTTTCCTTACCACGAACTTGACGTCATGCCTCGGGAACGCGTGTACTTGACGTGTCTCTCCGATATGCACAGTGTGACGAGAGAAGAAAACCGCACAGGAAGATGGATTGACGCGTTGGGTGCGAAGCAATCAAAGTTCTACTAGGCGTTGCTTAGGTGGTCGGCAAGAAAGGAGGGAGACCTGCCTCGATAAAGTGCGTAGGTGGGTCAACGCGCCTGCCGTGCCGACACGCTAGTGGTACTTTCATGCACTTGGACGGGCACTGTCCGCTCACTCTACTCCAACCGCGTTACTGCGACCCCGACGCGCGCACCAGCACCACTACCATCGCCGACACGCCCCCAACATCCTGGGAACTGTTCCTCCATTTGCGCAATAGCCAGCGACCATCCACGCGAGCAACGCGCGGCGACTAGGACGAGGTCCCACGGGCAACATGGCGCGCAAGAGCAACGGTCGCGGCTCTGACCCCTCGACGGCGGACGCCTCAGCCCACGAAGACGTCGAAATGCAGGACCAGGACGACAAGATGAATGGGTTCAAGAAATTCGGAGTAAGTAAAACGCGCATTTGCATGCGCAATGCACGTCCCCGCGCAAGCAGCAATGACGCCTGCTGGATGTTGGTGAAGGATGACAGAGTGAGCAAAGAAGCTGACGTCGCAACTCTAGTACAACCTGGATACACCCGACTACACAGTACGAAACACCCCGCTAGCGTGCTCTCTGCTTTCGAAACTAACAATCGACAAGGATTCGGACACACAACCCAACACCACGGCCAGCAGCGTGGCGGGAGACGCGCCCCTCGATGGCCGGAAACGACGCGCTGAGGAGATGAACATGCGCAAGAGCATTTACGGGAAAAAGCATGACCGTCTAGGCGTGTCCAAGGTCCGTGACAGCGCATGACGTACATAGATTCAGGGGACGATACTGACACAAGGTGCTTGTACAGGAAGACGACACAGTACGACGATTCCGCTACCTTCTCGGCCTGACCGATCTGTTCCGCCACTTCATCGACACGAACCCCAACCCCCATATCAAGGAGATCATCGCCAGGATCGACGCGCAGGATGCCGAAGAGGCCAAGAAGTCCAAGGCAAACAAGGTCCGCAAAGGTGGAGCTGCCGCCGAACGTCGACGCAAGACCGAACAGGAAGAAGATGCGGAGCTTGTGCGCGAGGAGAAGCATGGTGGACACAACGAGACGGTTTTCCGGGAATCACCAGGCTACATCCAGGGCGGCACCATGCGCGACTACCAGGTCGCTGGTCTCAACTGGCTGATCTCGCTGCACGAGAACGGTATTTCTGGTATTTTGGCCGACGAGATGGGTCTCGGAAAGACCCTGCAAACCATCTCCTTCATCGGCTACCTCCGCTTCGTTGCTGGCATCAACGGACCTCACCTCGTCGCCGTGCCCAAGTCCACGCTGGACAATTGGAGGCGCGAGTTCGCCAAGTGGATTCCAGAGATCAAGGTTCTCGTCCTGCAAGGCAACAAGGATGAACGTGCCGAGATCATCCGTGATGAGCTCGTGGACGAGAACTTTGATGTGTGCATCACAAGTTACGAGATGATCTTGCGCGAGAAGACCGCCCTCAAGAAGTTCGCTTGGGAGTACATTATCATCGACGAGGCACATCGTATCAAGAACGAAGAGTCCTCCCTCGCCCAGATGGTCCGCATGTTCAATTCCCGAAACCGACTCCTCATCACTGGTACTCCGCTGCAGAATAACCTCCACGAGCTATGGGCGCTGCTCAACTTCCTGATGCCAGACGTATTTGGTGATTCATCGGCGTTCGATGAATGGTTCTCGCAGCAAAGCGACGACTCGGATGCTGTCGTGCAACAACTCCACAAGGTTCTGCGGCCTTTCTTGCTTCGACGTGTGAAGGCGGACGTCGAGAAGTCACTTTTGCCAAAGAAAGAGATGAACTTATACGTCGGTCTGTCCGACATGCAAGTTCAGTGGTACAAGAAGATTCTCGAGAAGGACATCGATGCCGTGAATGGTGGCGCTGGCAACAAGGAGTCGAAGACGCGCCTACTCAACATTGTTATGCAGCTGCGCAAGTGCTGTAACCACCCATACCTCTTCGAAGGTGCTGAGCCCGGTCCTCCCTACACAACCGACGAGCACCTGGTCACCAACGCTGCCAAGATGGTCATGTTGGACAAGCTCCTCAAGCGTATGAAAGCTCAGGGCAGCAGAGTCCTTATCTTCTCGCAAATGAGTCGTGTTCTGGACATCATGGAAGACTATTCGGTCATGCGCGGATATCAATACTGCCGTATCGACGGATCTACCGCCCACGAAGACCGTATCGCAGCTATTGACGACTACAACAAGGAAGACTCGGAGAAGTTCCTGTTCCTTTTGACCACTCGCGCTGGTGGGTTGGGAATCAACTTGACCTCTGCTGATATTGTGGTACTTTTCGACAGCGATTGGAACCCGCAGGCCGATCTTCAAGCCATGGACCGTGCTCACCGTATTGGTCAGAAGAAACAGGTGCACGTCTTCCGTTTCGTCACCGAAGGCGCCATCGAGGAGAAGGTGCTTGAGCGCGCAGCCCAGAAGCTGCGTCTCGACCAGTTGGTCATTCAGCAAGGGCGCGCACAGCAGCCTGCCAAGAACGCAGCTTCCAAGGATGAGCTCTTGACCATGATCCAGCACGGTGCCGAGAAGGTTTTCAACAGCAAGAGCGGTATTGGGCCCGGTGTTGACGGCGATGGCGAGATGGCCGATGATGACTTCGATGCGGTTATGAGGCGTGGTGAGGAAGCTACCGCCAAGCTCAACTCCAAGTACGAGAAGCTGGGTCTTGATGACTTGCAGAAGTTCACCTCTGACTCTACCTACGAATGGAATGGTGAGACATTCGAGCCACGCAAGAAGGACATTGGTCTGAACTGGATCAACCCTTCCAAGCGTGAGCGTAAAGAGCAGAACTACGGTATCGACAAGTACTACCGCAATGCGCTGGCAACAGGCGGCAGAACCGAGAGCAAGCAGCCTAGGGTACCACGCGCGCCTAAGCAGGTCGTCATCCACGACTATCAGTTCTTCCCGGAAAAGCTTGCAGAGTTGCAGGACAAGGAGACTGCGTGGTACCGCAAAGAAAACAACCTCAAGGCGCCCCTTCCCGATGGCCCGGAGGAGGACCTCGAAGCGCGCGAAGCCGACCAGGAGCTTGCACAGAAAGAGATCGATAACGCGGAGCCACTCACAGAGGAAGAGAAAGCCGAGAAGGAGCGACTGATTGAGCAAGGTTTCCCAGAGTGGAACAAGCGAGATCTGCAGCAATTCCTGAACGGCTCCGCTAAGTACGGGCGACAGAACTACGACGGCATTTCCGAAGAGGTGGACGGCAAGAACGCGGAGGAAATCAAGGAGTACGCCAAGGTCTTCTGGAAGAAGGTCAAGCAGTTGGACAACTACCAGAAGTACGTTAGCGTTGTCGAGGAAGGTGAGCAGCGCGTTCGCGATTCCGAGAACAAGAAGCGCCTTCTAGCCAAGAAGATTGGCATGTACAGGATGCCTCTGCAACAGATGACAATCAAGTACACCGTGTCAACAACAAACAAGAAGGTCTACACCGAGGAGGAAGACCGCTTCCTGCTGGTCATGCTGCACAAGCACGGCGTAGAGGGTGAGACAATCTACGACAAGATCCGCGACGAGATCCGAGAATCGCCTCTGTTCCGCTTCGATTGGTTCTTCCTAAGCCGCACGCCTCAAGAGATTGGTCGTCGATGCACAACGCTCATTCAGACGGTTGTCCGTGAGCTGGGAGGCGACATCAGCAAGAACGGCAAGGGTAAGCGTGCATACGAGGAAGAGGAAACCGAAGAGGAGGAGGAAGAGCCCGTCAAGAAGAAGGCCAAGAATGGCGTCAAGGTCAGCGCAACACCATGTCAACGTGTGAAGCATTATTGACAAACCACAGAACAAGCAGCTCGACACAGTGAAGGGCAAAGCATCGCCCGCAACGTCACGTGCCAGCAGCGTGACCTCGACAGGCTCTGCAGGCAAGGGCAAGGCCAAGGGCAAGAAGAAATAGAATTTGCGATCATGCGTCTTAGAGAGCTGACGTGGTGTTTTGGCGCATAGAGATGGGTTTTTGCTCGTGCCTGGAGCTTTTGTTTGGGCTTCATGGGGGAGGGCTTCTGTGTACAACACTGCGAGGGTCTGTGTTGAGTCCTTCTTATCGTTGTAGGGTTATGGTGCATGAGCGAGCTGTGGAGACAATCAATTATGATCAAGCTTACTGTTCCTTTGTTTGAGGGCGAGGGCGGAGATGAAAGTGTGGCGCTGTGGCGCTCGTGGGATGACGGTCACACCCGCCCACCTTGCCATGTTGCCATGACGCGCCCCACCAACTTTCGTGTGCAGCTGCCGATTCCACAACCACGCAACAGCCCACTTCACACCACCGTGCCACGCCTGGAAACCACGACTTGTAAGTGCAGGTTGCAGGTTGCCTGGAACCCTTCTTCTGGCGGTTCCCTTCACATAGCAGCAGCATTACAAGCGCCCAGACAATGCCTGGAATATTCCAGAAGCACTCATCCAAGACATTGACTCTGAGTCTCTGACTGACGGCGCAAACCATGTAGACACGCAGAGCAATCTCCACGCTCCCTACCAACCACAAGCTTCCGCACCTCCATCACCATGGCGACCACCGCTGCGCTCCAGAAGCTCCACAGCCCTCCCGAGGACATGGAGCCCACGCTCCAGTCCATCCTCGACCAGAAGTCGCTGCGATGGATCTTCGTGGGCGGCAAGGGCGGTGTCGGAAAGACAACAACGTCCTGCTCTCTTGCCATTCAGCTTGCGAAGCACCGCAAATCTGTCCTCCTCATCTCGACCGACCCCGCACACAACCTGTCGGATGCCTTCAACCAGAAGTTCGGCAAGGATGCACGACTGGTCAATGGCTTCGACAATTTGAGCGCCATGGAAATTGACCCCAATGGCAGCATACAGGATCTGCTGGCCGCAGGTGGTGAGGAGGGGCAAGATCCCATGGCTGGACTCGGTGGCATGGGCAACATGATGCAGGACCTTGCATTCAGCGTATGTGTTCCATGCTGACGTGCGATCGCATGGCAAAGTACTGACGGCTCTTTTAGATCCCCGGTGTTGACGAGGCCATGTCCTTCGCCGAAGTCCTCAAGCAGGTCAAGTCCATGTCCTACGAAACCATCATCTTCGATACCGCGCCCACCGGCCACACACTGCGCTTCCTGCAGTTCCCCACCGTCATGGAGAAGGCGCTCAGCAAGGTCTCGCAGCTGTCCCGCCAGTTTGGACCCATGCTCAACGGCTTCCTCGGCGGAGGTGGACGTCTGCCGAACGGCCAGAGCATGGACGAGCTCGTCGAGAAGATGGACGCATTGCAGAAGACCATTGCCGAGGTCAACGGTCAGTTCAAGGACGCAGACCTTACAACGTTCGTCTGTGTATGCATCCCCGAGTTCCTGTCACTCTACGAGACGGAGCGCATGATTCAGGAGCTCAACAGCTACGAAATCGACACACATTCCATCGTCGTCAACCAGCTGTTGTTCCCCAAGCAAGACAACCCGTGCGAACAGTGCAACGCGCGCAGAAAGATGCAGAAGAAGTATCTTGACCAGATCGAAGAGCTCTACGACGAGTTTAATGTTGTCAAGATGCCCTTGCTTGTGGAGGAAGTCCGTGGAAAGGAGAAGTTAGAGAAGTAAGTGCCGAGGTCTCCACCGCGGTTTCGAGGCCCAGCTAACACCATGCGCAGCTTCTCCAAGATGCTTGTCGAGCCCTTTGTGCCTCCCCAATAGATAGGAACCCTGCGCAAAGCAACAAAGCAACATTAGTCAGACTCACGCACGTACATATTGTCCACCCCCGAATCTGATGCCGCAGCGCGATTCAGTCATAGCGATACCCGTTAGCAGCAATGTCCACCCATGCAACAAATCCACCTTCAGAATCTTCCCTTTCCAGCCAAGCAATGTCGGTCTGGAATCCTGCACTTCAAGAATCTTCGTCGGGTACATGAATCTGTGCACACGATGCAATCCTTGTGTACAATGTGTACCGGTACATCTTAAGATTTGCCGAAGGATCCTTCCTTGCCGCTACACGTGTTTGACCCCCACAAAATCGCCATTTTGACACACGTCAAGCACCGTTCTGGAAAGCGTCGAAGCTCGTGCGCCGTGAACTACATACCTATGCACCGAGCGCAATTTCAAAAAGTCGCCGATGTTCCACGGTTGACGAGAGATCGCTCGCGAGCATTTCCTGTTCCTGACATATTGAGTGGAAGCTGACTCTCCTCAATGCGATCATGCCGGTGGTGATCCAAAAGAGCCGCGGAACATTGTATGTAGAGCGTTGATAGCGTTGGCATCGGTCCGCTGGTAGTCCATCGTGCTTGTCGCGTGCACTCAGCCTATTCGCGGTGAGTACGCGCCTGGCCAAGATGCAAAATATTGGAGATCGACCAACCCCGCAAGAAAAGTGCCGAAGACCTAACGCAAACAGGTTTATACACCGTAGCATTTCTTGCTTCTCCACACATGCACTTTACAGCATTCGCGGTACGTACTCTATGGCTTCATGCCTTCGAGCTGCCTTCCTGTCTCGTCAAAAGCCCCCGTGGTCAGCTGGATGACACACACGTCATCTCGCTTCCCCGCAACCTGTCACCGACTGTCACAACTGTCAGACCGAGTTGAGCTCTGTGCAAGTAGGAAACTCGAATGAGTGTTCTCATTGTTTGGATGTGTAGTACGAGACCATGAGATCGATCAAGTGCTCAGTCTCTAACATCTCGAATGACCGTCAAACTCCGTCGTTCAGGTTTCGCAGCGTGACTTATTTCCGCAACACAGCCTGATGACAAACGGCGGTTCCTTGCCCCAAGCTCAAGCTAAGCTTACACACTCGACAACAGCATCGCACTCCATATCGTGATTGGCGAGTGCTACGGGGGCTAAGGCAAGCCACTCTGTCGTCCAACTGTTGATGGTGTGGTCATGCAGGCGGTTACGAAAATGTCCTAAATATTGACATTGGCCTTTCATGTGCAGCCAGGCGACACTGTGCACAACAATGCGACAGAGGTGACTCGTGGTGGTGGCTATTTGAAGGTATGGTCAGTAGAACACGACGGAAATGCCATACCAGTGTCGCAGTGTCCTCGCCACCGGCAGCGCAGCACAGCACAGCCCTATTACGCCTCCTGCCGGCTCCTGCACCAAATCTCAGCACCGGGATCCCGCACGACCGGACAAGCAATCTGCAGTCTGCGCCCCGTGACCGATTCGAGAGCGGAGCGCCCTCCTCGCGAATTGAGTAATTCTTGAGCATTCAGGTACGGAAATATGGCTAAACATAGTAAGGTCGCAAGAATCTGAAGCACGGACTTCCGCTTATAGTAAGCCATGGACAGGGGTCCTTACCACCATCTAGGATTCTCCGGGGTGCATTGGCGGACGGGAAAGAAGAAATGCTGCGTTGAAAGAATTGTATATGTAGTGGACGTCCTTCGCTGCTTGATGGTCGATCAGGGCAGCGAAGGACATCTAATCTTTCCAATTGGATAGTTCAGCTTTGTGGAACTGTGTATTACTTTTTGAAAGTCATTTGACACTTCGGACTTGAGTAATATGTCTTCAATCCTCAGGATAGGAGCTGTGCTCCTCGGTGCCATCAGTCTGGTCACTGCCGCACCAGTTGAAGTCGAGAAGAGAGGTACATCGTCCACTGACACCAATTGCTTACCCTCTTTATGCTAACCTCCACCCAGCTGTGGCCGCCAACACCCTCGACCAACTCGACTTCTTCAGCCAATACTCCGCCGCCGCCTACTGCGTGGGCAACAACAACAGCCCCAACACAAAGATCACCTGCCCGCAAGGCAACTGCGCCCGTGTAGAAGCAGCAAACACCACCACCCTGACTGAGTTCGAGAAGTGAGCCCCCCTCATCCTCACAACACCTCCCATCCACATGCTAATTGACTCGCCAGCTCCATAAAGTCAGATGTGACAGGTTTCGTAGCCACCGACAGCACCAACAAGCTCATCGTGCTCTCCTTCCGCGGCTCGCGCAGCGTGCGCAACTGGCTGACCAACCTCAACTTCCCCATCGCGCCGACGACCATCTGCAGCACGTGCGGCAGCTCCATCGGCTTCTGGCAGTCGTGGCTCGAGGCGCAGACGAACGTGCTCGGGGCCATCAAGACAGCGCAAACGCAGCACCCGGACTACAAGGTGGTGGCCACGGGCCACTCGCTCGGCGGCGCGCTGGCCTCCCTGGCGGCTGCCGTGCTGCGCGCCCAGGGTACGACCGTCGATCTGTACACGTACGGAGCGCCCAAGGTCGGCCTCCAGGGGCTGAGCGACTTCCTCTCCGCCACCGATAAGGGCGCCACCTTCCGCGTCACTCACAAGAACGACCCCGTCCCCAAGCTGCCCCCTGCCCTCCTGGGCTACAGGCACACCAGCCCCGAGTATTATGTTGTGAGCGGGAACGACGTGGTCCCCACGACCGGGGATGTCAACGTGCTGACGGGGAGTCTGAACCTGAAGGGGAACGAGGGCGACTTCGGGCTGGACGTTGACGCGCACCTGTGGTATTTTGGGGACATCAGCGGGTGCGATGGGAGTCCCGGGATTGAGATTAGGGATCTGGTGCAGAGGGAGGGGTGAGGGGGCGACCTGCAGGAGCGAGAGAGCGTGGTAAATAACGATATCAATTCATGACCTTTTTTCTTCTTTTCCTCGACCTGTTCACGCATACACACCCCGTCGGTACAGCGCCTCGCCCCCCGTGATCCCACTGCGCCCGGCCAGCGCCTTGTTCACGATGCCCGCGCCCACCAGGTCGTTGATCAGGCTGAACAGCATGCCGTCGCAGCCCTTGGCGGCCAGAAAGTCCACCGTGACAGGCAGCGCCTCGACGTGGCCCGTCACGCTCGAGTTGTACGCCGCCTCGCCGATCGGGACCACAAAGTCCGGCGCCTCGCTGAAGATGCTGATCCGGCTGTTGCCCCACCCCAGCGGCACCCCGGGCTCGTCCAGATAGACGTTTCTGTAGTTTGTGCGGCCCGTGGAGCCCACGTACAGGACCAGGCTTTCGCTGCAAGTCTCGGCATCAGGCGCCAGGAAAGTGCTGTTCGCCCACGCCATGAACGTGGTTTTGTTGGCGATGCCCTCGGCGAGCGGGGCCGTCTGGTTGTCCCCCCAGCCCCAGCGTGAGAGCGGGACCGGGTTGATGAAGGGGGTGCGGCCGTCGTGGGCGGCGGCGTAGTCGCGCAGGAAGGGGGTGCGGACTAGCGGGGTCTGCTGCTTGGTGATGAGGAGGGCGTAGGTGGTGTTCAGCATGACGTTGAGGGGGTCAGCGGCGGGGTTTGCGGCAGTCCATTCAGCGGTGACGTTGTAGGGGGTTGCGTTTGCGGCTAGGAAGGAGGTTACGTTGGCGAGGAAATCGATCAAGAGGGTGTTGGCTTCGCTGTTTGCCGCGGTGGGCCACCCGAGCGTCTTGATGGTCCTGGGATACGCGTTGCTGAGGGACACGTTGGCGCCGTACATGGCCTGCGCGGCGGCCTGCCAGATGGCCGGGTCGCGCGCGAGGAGCCCTGCCGTGTCGAGGACGGGCGCCATGGGCATGGTGTGCTCGAGGGTGACGAGCCCGTGGGACGGCCGGTTGCCGAATAGGCCCTGCACCTGCGATGGCCCCCGCACGCTGCCGCCTGTGTCGGAGCCCAGCGAGACGTCAAGCCAGGCGTAGGCGGCGGTGCCGGCGCCCCCGCCGGCGGAGCTGGACGACGTGTCCTGGTAGCCGTCGCCGCGGGGGTTGAAGGACTCGTGATAGTCGACCCAGTCGGCGGTTGCGGTCTCGCCGTTGGCGAACTGGGAGGTGATCATCTTTCCGACGATGATGGCGCCGGCGTTAATCAGGTTTTGAACTGGAGTTGCGGTGGCGTTGGCGGGAGGGTAGAGCCAGTACCAGGCCCTGTTTCCGTTGGATGTACGCAGGCCTTTGATGTCGTAGATGTCTTTGATGCCAATGCGAACTCCGGCCAGTGGCTTCTCGGTCGTCTTCTCGAAGTAAAGGCGCGAGGGAACAGCTACAGCTAGCTTTTGGCCCATGGTGCCTGCGGGGAGCACGGAGTACGATCCATCGCCATTAGCAATTGCGGATTCTGTGAAGGCTCCTGTCACGTCGCTGTACAGGCGCCACGCCTCGTAGACTTGGCCAGCTGCGTTGATAAAGTACGGCCCAGGCTTCAAGTCACCGATCACCGTGCCTGTGAGGACTGTGCTAGAGACATTGCCTGTACTACCGCCGCTTACGTAGATTGCTAGTTTTGTCAGTCATAATTTGTGGCGTGGGATGCAGTACTCACCATCGAGGAAGCCATCTTGCCAGACATCGTCTTGCTCTGCGTACTTGGCTGTAGCGGATGCCACATCTAATGTACCATAGCTGTCTCCTTTGATAAAAGTGAATGGAACAAACGGGCCTTCAGCGAATGCTGCTTTAAGCGAATCACACCCTGCGATGCTTGCCACTGGCTTCGGAGGAAGGAAGTAATTGATGTCCGTGAGCGATACTGTGAAGCCAGTAGACTTCACCGCTGCTTGGACGCCGGCCAGGCTGAGAGCAGCCAAGCTAAAGAACCGAGGGGCAACCATCTTGGAAATACAAGAGAGTGCTGCTGATGCATTCCGGGCATCTTGAGTGGTTTTATATCTCTTTCGGCAATACCTGCTACTACATGCCTATCCCACCCCATGAGTCGTCGTCGAGCTTGTTTAGTCTACATGACGGCCGGTAGAATGCTCTTGGCATGGTTGCAGATCTATGAGGTTAGGTGCTCGCTTCTAAATGGGAAACCACGGTGATAAGCACAGGGCCGATGGCAGCTGAGTGGTCACTCATTACCAGACGGCCCGTTGCAACCTGTCGCTACGTAACGGGCGTAACGAACATCGTAAAGAGCAATCGTAGGGCCATCGATATCTACGAGTTGGAGTGTGCGGGTCTTATCGTTGGAGTTGCCGGGATGCACCGGTACGATAAGGCACTTGGCAGCCGGCGGCGGTCAACCATTTCCCTGTATCTCTTGTCAACTATCTACCGAATATCACTGTACAAAAAACGTGGGAATGCCGAGTGGACTCGATTTGGCTATCTTGGCGTAGTCTGATACTTGGTTTCTGCTCCGTCGTCCGTCTCGTCATCATTCACCTTCCTCCAAGCTGCCCGTGTCCTCACGACTCCTTGTGCGCACTTCATTCGACTTTGACTGTCTCTTCACTGTGCCTTTTTGAGAGGTGTACTTTTTGAAAAGCCCATTCCGTACTCGTACACAAGCGATCCGCCCAGATATGCCGAGTACATCGTCATCGGCAACGCAAGTGCCGCGCTGAGAAGCACGTTGGTGGTGCTGGGCGTGAAGCCCACCTGCTGGCTCCGCGTCCACCAGTTGAAAATGGTAGTGATGAGAGCAATGTCGTTGAGCAGAGCGTGCATGGCGCCGACCTTCGCCTTCTTGGATGAGAAACCATCGCGCTGGATCACCGGCGCAAGCTGCGCGATGCCCGTAACTACAGCTGGCAGGGTGGTGAGGATCGTGATAATGGTGCTGTAGTACGACAACACAGGGAACACATTAGGCTGGACGCTCCTGTCAAGTGACTTGACTGCTGGGGTCAGTCTTCACCCGTGACAGAAAGTAGCTGACGCTTCACTCACACACTGAGTTGACCACGCCGGCAGTGGCTGGGATCTTGGACATCCAGTAGATGCCATCTAATGCCCCAGTGATTGCTGTGAATGTGATCGGAAAATGCACAAACGCAGGATGCGTGGGATGACTAAACATGTTCAGCAAGCAACGCGCGAGTCAAAAGCTTCTACATACCTCTTTTGAGACATGGTTAATGGTGTTGAGAGGATGCTGTACGTTTAAATGACTGGTTGTTCGTGTGGGATATCTCGATACAGGGCAGCTGTTGCTGAGTAAAATAGATGTAACTCAGCCTGTGGAGAGCCGGTGCAACACCGAAATGGTCCATTTTGGTCAATGGCTTTGTCCTGTGGCTTACTGTCGTCATGGACACCCGTACACACAAACATTCGTTCCGAGGAGCTGATCCCCACAAATAGCAGGCGTTGACAAATAGGATCATGGATATCGCGCCGTATGTGATTCGCCGCTGGCGCGCGACGCGTTCTCGCGCAACCGAGGATCGCGCATTCCTGGTCAATGGATCCCAAATCCGCAACTGCAACTGACTGGCACAGCGACCCTTACTGGCGCAATCGCCGTCTCTCACCGGGACAGATTCAGATACACGATGTGCGCCTTGATGAGAGACGTTATGAGTCCGGCGCAATGCTGGATATTCACGAAGTCCTGTCGTCATCGCTGCTGCCAGATTTAGAGAACAGAGCCGCGCTAGCAAGAAGTATACCCCTGGACGATGTCACGAAGGCTGAGCGTGTGCATCTTCGAAAGATTGCCGATGAGTTTGGATGGCTGAACGTCTTGAGGAGCAATAAGGTGCAAACTTCGACTTCTGATCCGCCAGAACTGCGAAAATGTCGCTGGATACACATCTCCAGCAAGTACTCTGACTACCTCTCTGGGTGCCTTCTTGCGTTGTCGGATTGGAGTAAGGAGCCTCAGCGGATTGTTTCGGCTCTTCATCAGCTCGAGCATTGCATCAACCAGCATGAACGTTTTTCAAAGCATGGAAGGTACTTCGCGCCTTTCTTTCAGCGCCTCGATGACGGGCACGAGAAGTTCAACGAAGGACCGATGCTGCTCAGCGTACCGTTCGTGGACTGGACAGTGAAGGGCGAGACGCCCCCACTGAGATTTCAGGTCGACCCAAGGGAAGGCTATCAATCGTCAAGAAGCTCATCACACATGCTACGTTCGATCTTGCAGCACTTCTATCGTCTTGAGGATACAATGGATCGAGAGTCTCAGCAAGTCTTCACGAGACATAAGCCCTGGTTGACCGACCGAAACCTGGATCTCAAAATCCGACGTTGGTATGGACACTACCCTACAGGCCTGAACGTCGACGAACTGTGGATTTTGGTCGTCGATGCGCGTCATGTGGTAACCTTTTCCTCGAACCAGAGCTGGAAGTCGCGCTGGCCGCCACTACAGCTATCCGCAAGGATCGCGGAGATATCCTTTCGCGGCATCCGTAATGCCTTCGTGAATACCTCTGACGAACAGGATTATACGGCTTCAACACATATTATCACTGCGCTCAATGGCGCCTTGGGAATGCTACACCGCAGCTTTTGGTCAGACATAACACTGTGTCTTTCAGACAGATATGCTAGTTACCTTGGCCACCTGCAGTACCGCTTGCATCGAGCTCCGAGCACCAAGTTGGTCATGGACTTGCTGCAAGTTCAAGAAGAGCTCAACATCATCATCTCTATCATGGAGCAGCAGATTGAGCTCGTCAGCGGCTTGCAGACCATCCTGCAACCAGATAGGACAAAACGCCAATCGTACGCCTCCACGAGACAGTACAAACACCCTCCGACCGCTTCGATACCTCCCCCTGACATTCCAACCTACCGCCAGTTGTCTTTTTCAACCCATCTTTCCGACCCATCAGCACAATTGCTAGACAATCTAGAACGGGAGTATGCTGATCTGGTTGACCTCCGCGATAATAGCAACACCCTCATCAATCGCACGATTCAGCTCGTCAACATTCGGCTTGAAGATCACGGGAAAGCGATCCTCGTCTTCACTATCGTGACCATTATTTTTCTCCCACTGTCGTTTATCTCTTCCTTCTTCGGAATGAACTTCTCCGACATCAGGGACATGGAGCGGACCCAGCGGCTGTTCTGGCTTGTCGCCGGCTGCCTGACGGTTGCCACGGTTGGGTTTAGTCTCTTTCTTGCGTTTTACGGAGGCTCTATCATGGAGTGGGTTGTCACCTGGAAGGATGCCAGGACTCGCAGGCTCAAGAAGGAGCGTATGGCACACAGGACGGTGCTTCCAGAGAGGCAGGGCAACATGCAAAGCTTCGAAGTACTGGATTCGACGCACCTTCAGCGGACTGGAGGATTTTGAAATGCTCTTACAGCAACGGAGAAGCTGTAATGCTGCTTCAGGGTGCAATGCTTGCTAACAGCGTTCACACCGCTGTCATGCCAATAGTTCAATCAGACAGGGTTTCGAAGAAGCTTCCAAGCAAGCCCTCATAGCTCTCCCGGGTGAGGGGTTTGCTGCCTTGGCGTACACACACAGTGAGATCTCTGCAAGATCTGGATCTTCCGTCAAATTTTCATGCTAATGGAGTATGAGGGAGCCGGAGATAAAGACACGCGGGTGAAAGGCCTCAGTTAGTTCCACAGAGCTTACGCAACGCCCATGTCACTGGTCTTCTACTTCGGGAAGCTCGGCACGTCGTCGAGGAGGCTTTGCTCACGAAACTTGGAAATCCCGCGTTTTTTGCAACGTCATTCAGTACAATCTGTTAGACGGAGAGCCGCATGGAGTATGGGTTAGGAAATAATCGACCCATCTAGTCTCAAATAGGCAGGAGCAAACCAACCACCTCCAGCATCGTATACGACACCCCGCAAACGATAGAGATAATGACCCTGATAAGGTTACGAGACAAGCTTTTGGCCGCTGCTTAAATACGCCAAGGAAGCTTGTCCACTATTTCTTTCTCTTCTGTCGTTGTCAAGGACATTCACAGTCGCGATGTTCACGAAATCAGTCACCTCTGTAGCGCTCGCATCGCTTGCTCTGCAAGCTCACGCTGTTTCCAAGAAGCAATGGCACAAGCGAAGTGACGCTCTGTATCTGCCAAAGGAGACGAGTGACTACAAAACTGCTGTAGCTCCTAACAACGTCACCGTCCGATACAAGAACCCCGGCATCTGCGAGACCACTCCAGGTGTGGACAGCTACTCTGGCTATGTTGATCTTTCACCTGACGTACGTACGTTCGTTCTTCAATTCGGCGGCTTTTAACATGGTCAAGGTCCACGTCTTCTACTGGTTCTTCGAGTCTCGCAACAAGCCTGAGGAAGATCCGTTCACGCTGTGGCTCAATGGCGGACCCGGTTCTGATTCGTTGATCGGTCTCTTCGAGGAAAATGGACCTTGCATGCTGACCGAGAACCTGACGACTACGTACAATCCTTACAGCTGGAATAACGGTAATCTCAATGTATCCTCTCAAATTGGCGTTCGTTCTAAAAATGTTAGTTTCCAACATGCTGTACATCTCCCAGCCCGTAGGCACTGGTTTCAGCTACCAAAAGCAAGGCGTTGGCAGCTTCAATCCCTGGTCTGAGGATTTCCATTACAACTCGACTGAATGGCCGGCAACTGGAAGATATCCACTCCTCGAGCCTCTCAACGAGGGCACAATCGACACGACCGATCTTGCGGCCATGGCGACCTTCGTAAGTGAAGTTTGGTGTCAACGTACGAGCAAAACTAACGCATCATCTGTGTAGCACGTATTGCAAGCTCTCTTGAACACCATTCCTAAGTTTGATACGAAGATTGGTACCCCCAAGGACTTCAACCTTTTCACGGAGTCGTACGGTGGACACTACGGACCAGCTTTCTTCAACTACTTCTATGACCAGAACGAGAAGATCCAGAATGGTAGCATGCCAGGCTACCCGCTCAACTTCAACTCGCTTGGTATAATCAACGGCATTATCGATGAGTACGCATACTCTGGGACGTCAGGCAGTCGAACCCTTGGCTGACACTTGTAGATCTGTGCAAGCAGAATGGTACCCTGAGTTCGCCGTCAACAAGTAAGTCTGAAAAGCCCTGTACTTGCAGACAAGATAATGACTAATACCATCAGCACCTACGGAATCAAGGCATACAACGACACCGTCTATTCATACGCAAAGTTTGCAAACTTCATGTACAACGGATGTCTCGACCAGATCAAGATCTGCCGTGCTGCAGCTGCTGGCAACGCAAGCTATTTCCCTGCCGATGCGCCGATCACACAGGCTGAGTTGACCCCTGGCGTCCTTCAAATCTGTAACGAAGCCGCCGACATGTGCCGTGACAACGTCGAGTCTCCTTACTACTACTACAGTGGGCGCGGCGTCTACGATATCCGCCATCCTTACGACGATCCCACTCCACCTTCTTACTACCCCGATTATCTCAATCTGCCCGAGATTCAGGAAGCTCTCGGTGTCACACTCAACTACTCCAGCAACAACGGTATCTACTATGCCTTCCAGAACAGCGGAGACTTCATCTACCCTAACTTCAGGCTTGATCTGGAGCACCTTCTGGACCAGGATGTGCGCGTCAGCTTGGCTTATGGTGATGCCGACTACATCTGCAACTGGTTCGGCGGCCAGGCCATCAGTCTCACGGTCGACTACACCCACAGCAAGGAGTTTCGCGCTGCGGGCTACGAGGCGATGGTGGTCGACGGCACCGAGTACGGTGAGGTGCGCCAATACGGTAACTTCAGCTTCGCGCGCATCTACGAGTCTGGTCATGAGGTGCCTTATTACCAGCCCGAGGCGGCACTGGCCTACTTCAACCGCACGCTGTTCCACTACAACATCGCCACGGGCGAGGAATGTGTGACTGCTAACCTGACCACTTCTGGCCCGGCGAATGCGACGCATACCAACTCATTCGTCCCGCTGACGAGCTCGTACATCCCGGACTTCCCCTCGCCTATCTACCCGGCGACTACGCTGGTCCCAGTGACTACGTCGGCTTATTAGGTCGACCGTGTCTAACTCCGTGCTCTAGAGTATCGGTAGAGATCGAGCGTCTATATTATAGCTTTACGGGACGTGGCTAGAATGTGCCTACTCACAATTGTAATGTCTACATATGATATTGTTCCTTCATCTCCTGTGTCCACACATAAAAGTGCTTTGTAAATATCTACGTCCAACAACTTCAATTCTACACAGGCTCTCCTATTACAGGTAAGATATCCGCGATGACCTTTGAGAGGCTCAACGGCTGATTCCGGGTTGGAATCGGTGTGCTCTTTTCTTGCAATGTACACCACCTCCAAACCCCTCTTCTATCCATCTCCCGGATTTAACAACAACTACGGATACGCGGCCCTGATGTTCACCCCCAACAATCTCAGCATATCTGAGTAGGTCAGTACTTTCGGCCTGTATTCCATACGGGCCTCGACTGTTGATTCAAGTGTCGTCGGTGACTACCTCATACCGACGTTGCGATGTTCTTCAGGCTGACGCCGCCCTTTTCTTTTGAGTCAGACCTCGAAGGATTCCAACGCGGGAGTCGCACCTTGGCCCAGAACTGAAGGCAACCACGGCCTGCGACCCTGCCCAGTTATAAATCGCGCCGGGTCGTTCCTTCCGTCTCTCCATCGAGTCTGTTTTCGAGCCCAACCGCCTCCCGTTTACACGCGACCACCTCCACCACACAAGCAGAACCACCAGACTTATTCAAAACAAGTGCGCTACAGAAGAAAAACCCACGACCAAACTCTCCACATCTACTACTCAAGGATAGTACCTATGTCTTCAGCAGCCACCACCGCCACGTCCACCACGCCCGCCCAAATCAACCCCGAGCAAGCCGTCTCCTTCGCAGCCCTAATCCTCGCCGACGAGGGCATTGAGATCACCGTACGACCGCTTACACACAAGACCGTACGTGCGAATGCTGACTCTTCCAGGCCGACAAGCTCCAGATTCTCCTCAAGGCCGCCGGCATCACCGAGGTGGAACCCATCTGGAGCAAGCTGTTTGCCAACGCTCTCAAGGACAAGGACGTCTGGGATATTCTCACTGCGGTCGCTGCTTCTGGCCCGCGGGCTGGAGGCGAGACCGCCGCGGGTTCTGCTGGGGTTGATGGGGTTGAAGGTGGGGAGGCGGGGGTTGTTGATGATGATGGGGCGATGGATGATAAGGATGATTCTGGGGGTGAGGGGATGTTTGGCTTGTTCGACTAGAGGGGCAGGCGGTGTGAGAGAGGACGTGATTAAGGGAATCGAGGTTGTCGAGAAGGGGTTGGAAGTTTTGAGACCTTGGTTGGTTCTTGAGCTAATGAGAAGGTCTTTCTTCCAGCTGTCGTGCCACTCTAAGGTGAAGTGAATTGTGTTCGATCTTGCACGCCTTAACTTGGATCCCGGATGGCTCTACACATCTTTCTGACATACACTGCTGGTTCTGGACAATTGCTGTATGCTTGCTAACCTCGTGGGCGTCTAAAGCAAACAAGTCTGTGGCAATCGCTCTATCTATACAGTAGATATCACCATTCTTGAGATACGATGCTCAGAGATAAGGTGTGGATAAGGAGAGCCGCTTCCGAAAGTGGCGGTTACTGCCATCGCTCGTCCCCGCGCTTGCCCCGCATTATTCACAGCAGCTAGCCCAGCGACCAACCAGCGTGCGTCCTACAGTCATCTTACACGCGTAGGGCGTCGTGTAACCCGAGGCAATGAGCGATCAGCCTACAAGATATCGGCACTCAATACGGGTGCCGCGAGTTTACTTCTTTCACACCCACTTACCTTCTCAAGCATCTTAACTGTCTCTTCTCACTGCAAGTACAACATGTCGCCTCCCTCTGCAATTGAGCCTCAGAATGGCAGCGAAACAAAGCCGAGCAACGCTGCTCCCCTTGAGCCGGGGCTGAATGAGAAAGAGTCGAGGATGAAGGCCATCTCGTTCCCTAGCCCGCCCAAGTTCGACGACCCGTACAAAGAGCGAGCATACCTCAAGGGCAGGCTGGCCGCCGCATTCCGTATATTCGGCAAGTACGGCTACGATGAGGGTGTTGCCGGACACATCACCATGCGTGTACGATATTTAAACCAGCATCATAAGTGTGACCAGCCCACTGACCTTTGCCAGGATCCCGTCGACCCCACAACCTTCTGGGTGAACCCCTTCGGTGTCGCATTCAGTCTGATCAAGGCCTCTGATCTGATCCTCGTCAACCACGACGGCGAGGTCATCGATGGAGGCCCATGTCGTCTGCTGAACTCGGCGGCATACATGATCCATGCAGCGGTTCATTCAGCACGCCCAGACGTCCTTGCGGCAGCACACAGCCACTCGATCTACGGTCGCGCCTTCTGTTCGCTCGGCCGCAAGCTCGACACCATCACGCAGGACTCGTGTGCCTTCCACAATGACCACGTCCTGTACGAGAGCTTCAACGGCATCGTGCTGGCGGAGGAGGAGGGCAAGAACATTGCAAAGGCGCTGGGCGACAAGAAGGCTGCGTTACTGATCAACCACGGTCTCTTGACGGTCGGCAGGTCGATCGAGGAGGCGGTGTTCTGGTTCGTTTCGCTGGATAAGTGCTGTCAGGCGCAGATGTTGGCGGATGCGGCAGCCGGCGGACGGGGTGGGGAGACTGTCAAGATTGGTGAGGAGGAGGCTGTCTTTACATACAAGACGGTGGGAACGCCGCGGGCTGGCTGGTTCAGCGCAAAGCCGCTGTTTGATGTCATTCATAAGGAGACGGGAGGAGACTATCTCGAGTAGGAATACAGAGATTCAGTGTTGTAACTAATTCGAACATGATTATGCGGTCTCATTGCCGTCTGCAGTGCCGAAGAACATGGTGCAGCAGTTGGTGCAACGAATGGTACGCGAGGGGTTCGGGAACACTGCTGCAGCCAAGACTGCGGTCGTGCCACCATCACATTGTTTATTTGTTAACGTTCCAAGCTCCAGAATTGGTAGGATCGGGTGACGACACTTGAAATGTGTACGATAGCCGCGGAAGGCGACTGAACGACGACAGGGTCCAGTAAAGGAGATAAAGGATCCCGCGAATCAAGCTTTTGAGCACTGATGCAGCCCCACTGTGCGACTTTGGAATCTTCGATAGCAACAAACGCTGCAGCTGTCTTTTTGACCACGTGCATGAAGGACGCGTCCAAAGGCTTTGCAATTAGCCAGGCCAGGCCATTGAGGGGTAGACAATAGCTCTAATTTATCGAGCCACGCAGGCGCAGGTCGCGCGACAGTGTTACAACTTACAACCCCTCATCCAGGAGCACCCTGATCGAGGGACCACCATGGTGTCATAGCTGCAGAGCTGCAACGCAAAGAATATTGGGGCAGCGTCTCTTGGTTCCCACACTTATCACTCTTCCTCCCACTGCGTCTCTGATTTGCAGATCGAGGTGAAAAGGTTTGGCTGTTCCATTGCACTCGTTGCGAAGCATTCACAACCCTGGCGCGCCCCCTCGTATAGCTCCCGCCGGCTAGCCAAAATCACAGCACCCCCACATCCACAGCTCCTTCGCAACCATGGTCAAGGGACCTGCAGCTGTCTTCATTGCTAGGTTCGTCACGATACACGCATTCAGGCTGCTGTGTGAGAGGCTGACAGTCTTCCTATCATAGGCACGGTGCTCGTCTCGACGCCTCGGACAAATCATGGCACCTC
Organism: Epicoccum nigrum; assembly: GCA_002116315.1. Classification (NCBI taxonomy): domain Eukaryota; kingdom Fungi; phylum Ascomycota; class Dothideomycetes; order Pleosporales; family Didymellaceae; genus Epicoccum; species Epicoccum nigrum. The sequence continues at coordinate 3,461,686 of KZ107838.1, forward strand.
ACATCGCCCACGCCGTACGACCCACCTCTGACATATGGCGGCTGGTCGCAGGCCAAGTCGCTCGGGCTGCGCATAGCGGCTCTCCTACACCAGCAAGACACGGAAGACGCTGAAGCGGCGAAACATGGAGCCAATGCCGACCTGGCGCATCTCGAGTTCAGCGCCCTGGACGCCCCGAAGTCGCAGCCATCGCGGCCGAAGAAGAAGAAGCGCAAGATCGTCATACACACGAGCCCCTTCCTGCGATGCGTGCAGACGAGCACGGCGGTCGCGGCGGGCATATCACAGTTCAAGCCGGAGGTGACGCCGAAGCTTGGGGTGCCGACACCCTCGAAAGAGAGGAGCGGAGCGCTGGGGAGCTCTCCTTTGGCCAGGTCAGCGTCAGCGCGATCCCAGTCGCCTCGTTCGAGGTCGCCGGTCGTACAGTCCGCGTACCACGACCGCATGTCCGACACCAACCTCGAGGTGTACTCCAAGCCGCTAAAGGGAGAGGATAAGATCCTTCTCCGCGTCGACGCATTCCTGGGAGAATGGTTGTCGCCCGATTACTACGAGGACATTACGCCGCCACCGAACTCGACGCTGATGGTCGCAGGAGCAAAAGCGGACTTGCTGCGGAGGGGAGACAACCTTCAGGCACAGCCAGATGCCAACAGCAGCAAGGGCCACTTCCCTGGCGGATGGGGAGGGCCTTCCAAAGGCGCAGCAGCATCACCAGCCGGGCCAGCTCGGGCCAGCGTTGACAACGGGGCCTTCTCGTCGATGAGTAGTCTCGCACAACACCTGCCGCCCACACGAGAACGAGAGCATGCTGGCAGCGCGAGCGCGAGCGGCGGAGCTGTCCAAGCCCCCAAACCGAGAGGCGGCTTCCTCTCACTCAATCCCTCCACGCGCCATGCGGTCAGGAAGAAATACAACTCGCCCGCCCCGTCATACTCGGTGTCTCCGTCCGATCCCATCCCACGTGGCTACGTCGCACATGCACGCGAGGCCTGTGTCACAGTAGACTTCCAGTGGGACAGCATGCGACCGCCACAAGAATGGGGAGATGGTGGAGAGTACGGCGACGAGTGGAGCACCATGCATAAGCGCTTCCGCAAGGGCCTCGCTGGCATGATGGAATGGTACAGCACGCATGGGGCGATGCCTCCGAAAGATCCCATCTCTGGCTTCACCTTCTCAGATCGCCCTAAGGCTGCGGAAGAGCTGAGGCCTACAGCACCCCAGGTCACCAATTTTGCCGTAAACCCTTTGCCTCTACTGCACGGGAAAGCGGACGACGAAGAAGAGGAGCTCGTGCTTATCCTTATCACACACGGCGCAGGTTGCAACGCTCTGCTCGGCGCCATACAGAACCAGCCTGTCCTCATGGACGTCGGCCTCGCGTCGCTCTCTCTGGCAGTGCGCCGCGACCGCCCCCAGCACCCACCCCCTCCCTCAGCCTTCGAGCGCCGCCTTTCAGTCGCAGACCCCGGCATGTCGGACTCGTACGAGATGAAGCTGCTCGCATCGGTGGACCACCTGCGACCGGGCGTCAACCCGGCCGTCCTCTCGCAGCCCGAGTCCGCCACCGCGTCGCCCGCGGCCCACGCTAGCCCGACAACCGGCAACTACAGGCGGCGCTTCACGGGCAGCTCGTCCGGGGCCGTCACGCCTGGCGACTCCCCGCTCGCCCTCGACGCCTCGTACCGCAGCTGGCTCGGCAACGCCAACGGCGTGCGGCGCACCGCGAGCTCAGGGTCCAACTCGAGATACATACCCAGCAACCTCAGCGATAGCGGGGTGGCGTCGCCTTCGTCCAGCGGCCTGTGGTCCAGCCCCCGCGTCTCGGCTCTGGACCCGGGTATTGATGGCAGGGCGAGTCCCGGCGCGGACATGGTGCTCAACTTCTCGAACCAGCGGCCTGCGGTGGCGAAGCCAAAGCCTACCACCAGCAGCGCGGCTGTTCAGCCTGTCGAAGACGCTGAGATGGACCCGAAAGATACAGGGCTGACGCGGATGACGACGAACGAGCAGAGAGAGTCTGGAGATTCTGTGGCGCCGCTGCCCACGACGCTGAACCGCGCGGGTAGTGTGTCCAAGCCAGCTGGCGGAGGAGGAGGAGGAGGAGGAGGAGGAGGTGGTGGTGGTGGTCTCTGGGGCGGCAAGCCCCAGGTAGCCGCGCCGCAGGGTCTCTGGGGCTCGCCGAAGCTTTCAGGCGTGACGGAGCGGGACAGCGGGCCTAAGAGGCGGTGGACCGTTACCGAGCACAACCAATAGGGAATCTGAAGGGGAAAGTGGTGGCTGTTTGTATTTGCGAGCGTTGAGCGATTGCGAAAAGGCGTCAGGAGCCCAGCCATTCCGTTATTGCGATGGAGCTGGTGTCGATTCTAACAGAGACTGGCTCAAATACTGTAGACGATTCAACTACCACCGTTTTCTGTCTTCTCGCGAGCGTACTGCTGCCGCGTGGTGGTGTAGGATCTGGCTCAAGTACATACTTAGGTCTCTAGGGCTATGGTGTAAGTCGGCGTCACGCTATACCTAGCAATTACCGAGCGTACTGCAGGTACGCGTCTAGCTTACACAAGGGTGTCGTGATTCGCATCCTCCGAGGATATTTGACCGATTCGCCTATCCGTCTTATTACAAACGTGATATTGATTCGTTCGTCCGCTCGTTGGACGTCCAAGGTGTGATTTGCCGGAGACAGTGACGCAACCCACCCCATCACAAGACCGTGCAAAGCTGCAGCGGGAGGATCTGGAAGCTACCGTGGATCCTGCAGGATCACCACATGCTCGATATATCTGCCCCTCTTGCGACTGATATCTGGATAAGGCAATCCCACCACCTTACCTCCTGTTACACAGCATTCGCACGTTAATCGAGAGGCAGCCGCGACACGCAGAGGACCCCACCGAACCCCACTGAACCCCTCGGCAGACGACGCCAGCCCGATCACACGCCTATCGCGCTCGCTCAATCAAATCTGTGATTCGACACAGGGCCCGATCTGCTTCGTTAGTCGCGGGCGGGAAACTGGGGGCGCGTGCTCTAGCGGGCAGGCGGCGATTCAGGGCGTGCGTTGATAGAGCTGGCGTGAACTGTTCTTACACAAACGCGAGCAAGATCCCGGCGAGGCAAACAAGCGAACCCAGCATGTCGGTCAAGTACGTCTGCGCCCTTTCTCTATATGCGCCTAGACCGCTGCAGCAGGCGGCCTCGCAGGTGCTGAGGCGCTCTTATGTGGCTTCTGCTGCTGCTGTTGCCCCTCCGCGTACAGTACCCCGCGAGCCGTCACCGAGCAAGCAGCATGGGCATCTTGAAGCAAGGCAGGGCTGACAGGAAGCGCAGCTGGGTTATGATCGCGGAGAGTGGCGGATACACCCCACTGCCCGGCGAAACGACACTGTTCCAGTCTCCGCAGCGGACCACGCTGAGTCTGCAGTCGCACCATGGCCTTCCACCGAGCCAAGCCTACTCGCAGCAGTGCAAGTCGGGCGTTGTCTACCTCACCAATCGACGGGTATGCAACCAACACTCCAGCGAGCAACACTCCAGCGAGCAACACTCCAGCGAGGCTCTTGTAATAATAACAAGTCTAACGATTGCATCAGATCATCTACCTCCCCGTCACCCCCACAGCGACCTTCCAATCCTTCGCCGTCCCCATCCTCAACGTCGCCGACTCGCGAGTCACAGCTCCATGGTTCGGCGCAAACAAATGGGAGGCCGTCATCCACCCTGTCACCGGCGGCGGCATCCCCCCGCATCACAGCGAGCTGGACTGCGTCATGGAGTTCAAGGACGGCGGCGCCTTCGACTTCCACAACACTCTTGAACGCCTGAAAGAGCGACTGCGCCAGACCATCGACGTCGCGCGCGAGAGTGGTATCGACGAGACGGTTGCTGCGGGCAATGTCATAACGGAGGATCTCCCAGCGTACGAAGACTCAAGACAACACACCCGGGTACCGGAGGCGCCGCAGAGCCCACCGATCAATGGAAGGCTGAGCGATGTTGATGCTGGTGCTGGTGCTGGCACGGGTGGACCTGTCACTGCTGCCGCACCAGAAGCAGACAGCCCGCAACGATCGAGCCCGCTGCAGAGTCCGCGACCTTTCCAGCCACCGTCAGAGCCACCGCCAGGCTACGAAGAGGTGCAGCGGAGCAGCATTGCGGACGAGCTCGAGAGGAGACTGTCAGATCCTCACTGGGACGATGAGCTGCGGAGGTAAGGTAGCCATGGCGTTTCCGGCATTCGATAGCATGGCGTTAAGGAAGGGTAAATCACAGGCGTTGGATCTTCCCGTAAAGTAATACATCTACAAGGTGTTCTGCCTCACATAGCAGACGCTGATCGTGTGAGTGAGATTCACATGTTACTCGTTGTACCAACTTATACTCTTACAATTCACGCAGCAAACACATGAACAAAACCAAGTCAGGTGCCATAGAGCTACCCGTGTTCCCATAGCTCTGGCCAACATGTGAAGATTTGCTCCGTTCTCCGCATGTGAAACTCGCCAAGCTATGGGGCCCCGGAGATGCTAGTCCGCGTTCGTCGTGCCTCGGCTCGGCCAACGCCAGATGACTTCACTCGGCCAGAAAGGTCGACGTCTCGCTTTTAAGTCTCGTTCTCTTCATACTCTTCATCTCTCCTCCTCGAATTTTCCAAGATTCGAACGTCAAATACACATACAAAATGACACAGGCACCACAGAAAGGTATGAACTGCGTCACAGTCCGCAAGATACAGCGGACGACATCACACTGCTGGGACCTCGGACAGCTGACTCTGCGTAGCACAGGAGCGTCTTGCTCAGATCGGTAACCACATCGGTGGCAGCAGCGGTTCTAGCTCAGGTGGTAAGAAGGGCAAGGCGAGTCTGCTTGAGAAGCACCCCGACGATGTAAGTTCTTATCGGTGCTCCAGCGCCAGTAGCACTGCTCTTGTTGAGCAACGACGCACATCCACCTCAACAAGCACCTACTCACACCCACCCACAGGTCGTCGTAACCTGCGCCCTCCGCACCCCCTTCACCAAGGGCGGCAAGGGCGGCTTCAAAGACACCCAGAGCGCCGACCTCCTCCACGGCGCGTTCAAGGCCCTCATTGAACGCTCTGGCATCGACCCATCCCTCGTGGAAGACATCGCCGTCGGCTCCGTCCTCGCCCCAGGCGGTGGTGCCACCGAGTTCCGCGCGGCGGCACTGGCCGCCGGCTTCCCCGTGACCGCCGCTGTCAAGTCCCTGAACCGCCAGTGCTCGTCGGGACTGCAGGCGTGCGTCGACATCGCCAACGCCATCAAAGCTGGCATGATCGAGATCGGTGTCGGCGCCGGTAGCGAGAGTATGAGCACGCAGTACGGCCCCAACGCTGTCGCGGAGCTCTCCGAGCTGCTCGAGTCCCACAAGGAGGCCAAGAACTGCAAGGTCCCCATGGGCGTGCTGAGCGAGAACATGGCCAAGGACAAGGGCATCTCGCGCGCGGACCAGGACGCCTTCGCCGCCAAGTCGTTCCAGAGGGCTGTGGAGGCCCAGAAGAAGGGCCTCTTCGACGAGGAGCTCGCGCCGCTGACGGTCAAGTGGACCGACCCCAAGACCGACGAGGAGAAGACCATCACCGTCTCGCGCGACGACGGCGTCCGCGAGGGCGTCACCCCGGAGTCTCTGAGCAAGATCCGCCCCGCCTTCGCCAAGGACGGGTCCATCCACGGCGGCAACGCCTCGCAGATCTCCGACGGCGCGGCCGCCGTCCTCCTCATGAAGCGCAGCACCGCCGAGCGCCTGGGCCAGAAGATCATCGGCAAGTACGTGCAGGCCTCCATCGTTGGCGTGCCCCCCCTACTGATGGGCGTGGGCCCCGCGGCCGCCATCCCCGTCGTGCTCGAGAAGACTGGGCTGGGCAAGGACGAAGTGGACATCTACGAGATCAACGAGGCGTTCGCCAGCCAGTGCCTCTTCTGCATCAACGAGTTGGGGCTCGACCAGAAGAAAATCAACCCCAAGGGCGGCGCGATTGCCTTTGGCCACCCGCTGGGCGTCACGGGCGCGCGGCAGGTGAGCACGCTGCTCACGGAGCTGAGGCGGACGGGGCAGAAGGTCGGCGTGACGAGTATGTGCATTGGGACGGGGATGGGGATGGCTGCTGTGTGGGTTGCCGAGTAAAACATAACTCTCAAGTAAATGACGAGGGAGTGGAAAGTAGTAGCATTCTTCGGATTCAATGTAGGTATATGGAATCAGCTAGCGTATCATCTCGTCACCCTTGGCATGTCTCGTGGCTACCTCCCGCACTTCTAATTCCTGGAGCCAATGGCACGGATGCGTTAAGCTGTCAATCTCTGTTGCCCACGGGGGTTTTTCGCCTTCTTGCGTTGAGACATCACCAGGTGGGTGGCTTTTGATGTTCACTGGTCTTGGCGAAAGTTCCAAGGTTACCGGTGAGGTGGAAGGTGGTAGGTGTTATGCACTGTCATCAACACTCGCTGCCGGGTTCCGGCCTCACAAGCTGTGCCAATCCAGATCCTTGTCTAGGCCTGCCATCTCCTAATTGCAAACAGAACAACTAACAAATCACGTTCCAGGTAGCCTTGGGGGGAATCTCACTTGTATTCTCTGCGTTGACACTTCGATTGGAAGTCCAAGCAAGCGTATTGCGGCAGTACCGCGTCGACCTAAACTTTGCGCAGCTGGCAGTTGGTTCTGATGGCTTCAGGCTGTCCCTTGATCTGTCAGGCAATTTGCAATGGCGAGTCGAATGGGGAGTGAGACGGAGTCTCTACCTGCAGGATGAGGGGCCACCTGCATCGCCATGACCTGTCATGTGACATGCGCGCCTATGGACACCATATAAGGCCAGCCTCGCCATTTTGTTGCGATACCCGGACACATCTATCATGCCTATTGTAGGAGGTACAACAACAACCATAACTGGAAATGTGAGTGATTGGTCACACAGCACGATCTTCTCCACAAGTGCAGACACCTACGCCGCGGAGGATGCACCGGCCCTTACCACATATTGGACACCTCCTGCTGGATGTTCTAACAGGTGGATGGGGGGAGATACTTTTACGGTCTATCGCACTGCTCAGGCCATTGTTGAGCCAGTCGTATCGAGTATCGACTTCACGTCTAGTCCGACTGCGATCGCCTTTCTTCCGGTCAGCACATTAAACACCGAAAGAAGAACGCCCTTCGGAACCTTCGTAGCTTTTAGTACGACCCCAGTCAACACACGTTCTGGCGCGGTCTACGACTCTTCTTACACTCGGTGTCAGCCGTTGGGCGCCCTGCTTCAGTACAGTCCAGGAATATGTCCTCAAGGCCAGACTGTCGCAGAAATCACGGAATATCATTATGGCCACACTTCGGGAAGTGTCACGACTAGATTCTCAGCAAGCTGTTGCCAGAGGTAGAGCGCATCTGCAATCACCATAATATCAGATTTCGCTAACAGGACATTCATCTAGTGACATGACATTCGGTTCCCAGTGGGAACGCGCATGCATCGGGACCATTTCCACGCCACTCGAAATTTCCCTGCCTTTCACCACGAGCCTAGACTACGCCAATATAACATCATACGAGTACGTTGGTCGTATCTTCGTTGACGCAACGTATGGGACGGATGGCTACTCGACGAGCACATTCTCCAACATTTCCACCGCAACCTCCGGGTTCATCGCGGCAGATCCCATAGTAGTTGGGTTCCAAGAACACGACCTTTTATCGTTCCCAGCAGGATACGTTTCTTCGCTGGCAGAACGATACGACAGAACCTGGACCGCCGCTGCCACTGCGTCGCCATCAGCGTCGGCAGCAGGTGCTCCCAGCCTACCCGCGCAGACCAATCCCTCTTCAGAACCTCCGAATAGCCCTGGCCTCCAGACTGGTGCGAAAGTAGGCATAGGCGTCGGCGTTGGTATAGTCACCATCGCCCTTGCAGTCCTCGGAGCATTCGTCTTCTGGAGGAAAAGAACAAAGCTTACAGAACACCAAGAAGACAACGGGACATCTGGTATTGGGATGCCTGAAATGGAGGATCGCGATGAGGTGCTCTCAAGCAAAAAATGGTATTTATTTGGTAAGTGGCGCAACGAGATGCCCGCGGGGAGCCAGCGGCAGGAACTCGACCCGAAGGGAATCCACGTGGTCAACCAAGTCCCGGTAGAGCTGGAAGCTTCGGAAACCCCGCAGGAGCTCGAGCCGAACGGTGTTGGTGGCGTGCAAGCGTGCGAAGGCCGGGATGAGAGGACTTCTCGTGTTGTGTAGACGGTGCGCTCAGGTTGGGAGAGAATCCGAAACCCCAGCCAGACATACTCGAGCTGGTCTAGTAGCTGCAAGTCTCATCATTTCGCTTCTGCTCGAGTACTAGTAACTGCAGACTCTATCCTGCCAATTCAATGTAATCTAGTATTTCTCGGCATCTTTACTTCCAGTACCGATACAGAAAGCTTCAGTCCCCCAACGAGACTTCCGGAAGTCTCGCCAAGTGTCAGGCGTCGAACTGACACGTTCGATGACCAGTCTACGCAAGACACTCACGCCGTGTGTATGCATATCAATGCTTCCCGTCTCCGGCCTGAGTATCAACCCTCCGATCAGTATGTATCCCTGAGCAAGATGTTAAAATTCTTGCGTATAAGGGTGTCTATCTATACAATATCTCAGCCTGATTGTATGTATCATCGTCAAGTTACTTCATCAGTGCTGGGGCCAGTAAATGCTACACATCCGTCAGCGCAGCAGTCAAAGTTGACTGGCTTCACAATGTCCCCAAGCATGTCGTCTAGGACTTGTCGGTCTTTGCGCGTAGGGTTGCCAATATCTACGCCGTAATGCTTAGCAATAGCCTGACGCATCTTCTCCACTTTGGCTCTTGGGGTTCCATCAAAGGCATCAAACATATCCAGTGCGCTCGTGTCTGTTTCGTGTGCTGGAGAACCAATGTCTACTTCGCCATCCGCGATAGCGTCAGCTATTCAATCTGCTATGTTTACATAACCGTCGTCGTCGTCGTCTGCAGTCTGCTTCATGTCGTCTGCAGTCTGCTTCATATCAACATGGGTAAGGCCACGGCCTTCAACCACATCATCAGAAGCTTGTGCGTTCTCAGCCTCTAGGTCAGTGAAGGGGACGCCCATCCTACGATATTCGCGCTGGTGCATCCTTTTCTGTTTGGCTGTAATAAGGTGTTGTGAACCCCTATGTAACGGGGGTCGGCACTCACACCATGATTGACGAGGAGGAGGGCTCATATTTGGCAATTATGTGAGGATAGCCAGGAGCGTATGCAGAGCTACAAGACTTTTTAGGTAGCACTGGACCAGATGCCGGGGCACCTCAGTGACATTGTATACGTAGCTACAAGGCAGCCCATAACTAAACCAGTAGGGTAACATGGGCGAGGTGCTGTGGAGATCGGCGCACTGTATACACTAAGAAGAGGACAATGAAATAGAGTTCATCTATACTAGTGTTCGTCATCTGTGCTGCACAACGACGTAGGCTTATGCCTGTGTCTTTACACCTGCAAACAGGACTTTAACACTGGAGCCCCTGACGCTCTTCTGACTCTACAGAAACCAGTAAACATGCTGGCAGAACTACCAACTCCAGATATTACACTAGCTAAAGTGCTAACAACTAGCCTTGACTGTGCTAAAGACTAGTACAATTTGCCTGCTTCCTCGCCGCTGCAGTGTACGTTTCCTTAACAGGGTGTAAATAACCCCTTCTTGTATGACTGCAACGCGACAGGCGATGACTACCCTGGCTTCTCTATTGGATTCCTCAGATCAGAACAACTTTCAGAAGAGCTTGCCGCAATACTTTATCCTATCTGCCAGGGCCACATCGACTTAGATCATGCATCTGCATACAGCGACGATGTCTGTGCTGCCCGCTGCTTATTGCAGAGAGACGTAAAGGCCCTCTTTAAAGGCAATATAGGAAGAGCAACTCGACTTCAACAAAACGCTATTATCCGGGTGCTTACTCTCTTCTTGTTGTGCCGGGTATACGCCACGCAATATCTGGATCACAGCACAAGCTAACTCATCGTCTGGTTAGGGTACTTAGAGTGCAGCGCCATATGGATAAAGAAGAAATGGGAGAGTGATGTAGGGCGCTGTGCGGTGAAGCTGATAGAGCAGAACTACTCAAGGATTGCCCCAATATGTGACCCAGAGCAAGTGTACGGTGTAGTGCATAATACCTACTTCCTTACGCAGTTTGCTTGCTACGGGTATCCTGAGCTGCAGGAGGAGCTTTACTACGTTGAAGCTGAGCCGTATGCATGGCACGAAACTCGCGTCCTTAGGGAGCGAAAGTACCAGGCCACGAAGGAAGCTGAGGAAGCTGAATAAGTTGAGGAAGTCAAGAAAGCTGAAATATCTAATATGTAGGATAATCTTATATGCGCAGTATCCTAATTCCTTTGTGTCGTTTAAAATTGACTAGGTTCCGCTAGTAACACCGCCTACGTAAGTTTGTAGGAGTTTGTAGGAGCCTGCCTTGCAGCCTTCTCTGCTCAACGATGCTGTTTCGTAAAGCAAGCACATATGTGCAACGTCTCTTGATCTAGTACCAAGCGTACGACCAACAACGATGGGCGATAGTGTTGACCAAGGTAGATGTGGCAACTAGCCAGTCGATAAAGGACGTCCCTGTGACCAGCAGATAGCAGACACTGTTCAAGACAGCGCGAACGATTTCAAGGTGGGCCAAGATGCTGAGCACATCTAAGCACACTCAACGCTGACCTTCGAAGTGTTCCATGTTGCCGAAGCCTCGTTTCTCGAGCCACTAAAGAGGGATCATTGACATCTCTCTGTCCATCCAGAACTCAGCAGCGTCACGGCGGAAGATAATGTGGATGAAGGGTTAAGACGCCACAAGAGATAAGGACAGGGGAGTTGGTGGGTCAACGCGCGAAGCTGGTGCCCTCGAAGCAGGCTTTTGGTAGATGCGCACTGCCGCCAGAGAGCGCACGCAGGATAGATGCTGCTAAATTGATCTTGGTGTGGCAATCTCAGCCTTGCGTCAACAAACTACCACCTCCAGATCCCCTGTTACTTTCTTCCAGTCGCTGGCCGGCCTTTCCTTCTCTTTAGTTGGATGATTGGACTCTTCGTGCGTGTGTTTAACTTTGAGCAATATGTATTCCTGCTTCTTAGCTATTTAACTGACAGCGCTGCCTCCTGTCTAGCTCTCTTCTCTTGAATTTGCAGCTATAGTAACGCGGGTAGGCCCGTAGTCTTTGTAACTAGGGGACGGGTAACTGTTGCTACTCGGGCCAACTAGACCTCTTATGGGAATCTAGGGGAGTCCTATTGCAGTATCGTGCCGTAGCTGTGGTAAGGCAGATAGGCTTGTAGCCTTTGTTGCCAAAGCTCGTAAAGTCCTTGAGTGGGCTTGTAGTTAGAGGGGGTGGGGGGTGGGGGGTAGGGGGTGAGGGGGTCCTCGCTACAGAGCCAGGTAGATTCCTTGTTCTAGTATAGCGCCGTTGCAGATAGAGCCTAGGGGGGTAACTTACCTTCACTGCTCCTACTTTTCACCTTCACCGTGAAAGTTGCGTAATCAGAGTTTGCCCAGCCACCTGTAATACTTATGACTCCGCAGCGACCTTACTTTCTCTCCTCTAATACCAACTCCACCAACTCCGCTGCTGGGAAGTACCCACACCACCGCTTCGCAGGCCCTGCTGACTATAAACAGGACCAGATTGTCCTCCTTGTCTTTTAACGCCTTTACCTGCTGGGAAGTTTTATCCTGCCACTTTGCGAGCACAGCTAACTATCAACAGGATCTTGATGCAACTGCTGCGTCCCCGAGCTCACTAGAGCAACCGAACCGACCGTATACGTCGATCGAGCTCACCGGAGCGCGCTCCTTGGAGTAGAGATATATTTGGGTTGGCACAATTGGGGCGGCACACTTGAGGCACTGGGGGGGTTATCCCGCAGAGACAACTGCGTTAACAAACATCACCGCGCTTAGGCTTGGTCCAGAGAGAACTGGGTAACAAACACAAGGTATCATACAAGCAGTCGGGTTTCCTCTGGGCTGGCACACTATGTCAACTCTGGTTGGGCGCAGTTCGCGGGTTACTTGATACTCCTGTCTGCTTGCGCGGTGCTGGTTGCCTCAAGTAACTGCAACGTGCTTGTGGTGGGAACGGAATTCCTAGCAGCTAAGAGTCTTGTCTGTCGGGTCTTCTGAGATCTGTAGGATTGCTTCCTTTGCCAGTTCAATTACTAGACCTGTGGCTGTGGGGGTTATATGGTTTTTGAAGGTTCTAGGCTTCGGCTTGGGTCCAGATGCACACTGGGTTATCAAAGCACGGTATCTTACTATCCCCCCTTGTCCGGTGGTGTTCGACTGGGCTACGTTAACTCTGGCTTGTCAACTCCGCCGGCCTGCACTGCACACTGTTGCTGCTGGGACTTGTTCCATCAAGTGCTTGCGCTTGAGGCGGCGGTCGGAGCTGGACACTCCGCGTGTCTGTTGAAGGCCCAAAAAAGGCTGTCAGGAAGCCGGGTGGTGTACGGGGATGAGTTGAACCCTACTTATAACCTTTCGGTGTATCGCAACGACATGCTAGTTTGGGTCTTGGTCGTTCTGCCTCTGGCCGCCGGTCCTTTTCACAACGACTGGCTTTGATGAGGCAGCCGTGGCAGGTCAGGTTTTCCCATATCAACTGCTTCTGTGGTTGTAGGGCGCTGCTCGGTGAACGACTTCAACAAGACCCATGACATTAGCGACTGTTTTGTTAGTGTTGTACGCGGCGGTGGACAGCACTGGCGAGGCTGTTGCCAAGGTGGCCTTGGATTGACTTGCACGGTCAAATACGATGACGATAATAACCAGTGGGGACGCCTTCTAACCTTTACCTGAACTGTATATAACCTCAGCCAATCTTCGGTCACTGAGGCTTTACCCTGTGATAATCCTACCTCGTGGTGGGGCGCAGCTGCACATGCGCTCATCAAAGGAGACTGTGTGGTCCTGCACAGATTTCCAAGTCCACTGTGCAGAGTGGTGACAGAGGACGTTGGATTATCTGGTTTGGCAGCGACTCCTTCTGGGCGTGGTTGGGGCTTAGTTGTATAGTGGTTGGGGGTTTATATCCTACGGGATAATCAGTTTGCTTTTTGCTTTCTGTTCAAGGTACTTACTCACAGCTTTTTGTTTAAGACACTTACTTACAGCTTCTTGTTTAAGATACTAACACAGGTTTTATCTGTAATTTTTTTTGCAGTTTTTATGTGCATACCGAAACAATCCTCCGCACCTCCTCGGCGATGAAGGCACAGGCCAAGGGCTGAGCCGGAGCTGTGTGTTGTGTTGAGTCCTTACTGCCGTGGTGCTTTTCTACCCACTGTGAGGGCGGGGGGAGTGTTGGCATCTTGACAAGAATAAAGTTAACCACGGCTTCGTCGTTGGTATCCGAAGTCTTGTATCTAGTCATTTATGGCTAGGTCTTTAGGTTGGACCTTCGGGTTGGCAATCTGGGGGTGTCCATTGATCACGCTGCCTGTGGTGACTGATTGAGGGACATCTTGATGCTGTTCTAGTATGACACCGTGTGAGATCCTTCGTGTTCGTGTGCGCGTCGCAGAAAGCAGGTGGTGCTGTTTAGGCAATAGGCCTGCTCGCGCGGTGCAGTTGTTCGTGCTGCCTCTCTACTAGGAAGTGAGGCTGTACAGGTACGCACGTAGGTAAGTACTGGAGACAAGCAGTATTCTGTTGTACTACTAACTGTTACGCATATACTAGTTACCTTGTTCTCCTTGCAATTCGTAGACCCAGTAATGCAGCTGCGTACTACAGCAGCAAAGGTAGAGGGGCCAGAGAACGCGCATAAGCTACCACGCGTCGTTCATCACCCACCCCAAATAGTAACGTCAGCATTACAACAATAACCAACCACTGTGCATGTGTCGCGTAGGCGTCTGCAGGCGCGAGGTGGAAGCGTCCCTAGCCGGGAGACCGCGCATGCCTTGCATACGCGCTAGCACTTACATCAGTCAGGTTTGCTAAGTAGATCGTTGCGGTGTTTTTTGCTGCAGACGTCAGCTAGGAGTTTAATGCCTTATAAGACAGTGAGCATTGCATAGTACAGGTATAGTTGTCGAATACACAGGAGGATAGAGGCAAGAACACAGTTTAATTTGATCCTACTTACTTGTACCCAACAGCAACAGGTAAAAAATTGCAGTACTAGGGCCTTGTGCGCCTCTGTTCTCTCCTCTTCTGACGACGCAGAAGGTTAAGCGCTGATTGGATAGAGGATACCCTCTTACGAACAATCTCATTGTACGTTACAGCCGCCTCAAGCTCTGCATGCTTAAACTCAACCTCGTCCTGTAGTTGGATGATCTTATCCTCCGCAGCTGCGAGCTGAGCAAGCCACTGCTCGTCGTTGTCGCTCGGTGAACCGCTTAGCGACAATGGAATCGCGTCGAGCCAGTCGCCGTCTTCAATGCCGACCTCGTGCAAATTAGCTTGTGTCTAGCTTTCTAGTTGCAGGAGTAGGACAGCGTACCAACGCGGGACAGTCGGTCTCGTAGACACGGCGGCTCTGCCCATCATACCAGGCAAGTTCAGCAGGGTCGCAGTCCTACTTCTTGCCGAACTGCTCCATTATTGGCAAGAGAGTTGACGACTTATAACACAAATACGGTGACATGCCGCCATCGTAGCGTACCCATATGCTTATTAGTGACGACCTGCGTCTATATATTGGCGGCAGAAGCTGTTGTATCTAAGGGGTAGAGGAAGCTGCTAGCAGAGTTTAATTCTAGCAACCAATGGACCGTGAACTGACGTCGACTTGCCTTCAGAGGAGGCCTGCTGTGTGCTCGAATCTGACTGATGGGACTGAGCCATGCTGGCAAGCCGTGCGTCGTAAAGAGGCTATTCAGCTCTGACTACACTGACGTAGTGGGAGATGTAGGTGTTTTTCTTATAGTGTAGAGCGCGTACAGAACAGTTCGTGTGGCAGTATAGTTACAGGTGTTGCAGGTAACAAGTGTGGCTATTGATATGTTGGGGATGCGGACTTAGGGTTTGCGGGGTTTTGGTAGCACAAACTCTATTGACTGTACTACTATACTAATGATGTAAGGCTGCATGGTCGAACGTGCTGCCGTCCAGAGATCCTTTGGCACTGCTAGGATGCGTTGTAGTTCTCTACTGAATTGATTGAAGAGACGTCTGTCTGCACACCGAGCCTACACAAACATGGATATCAATCGCACACCAAACTCGCTGTATAGCACCCTCAATTCTGCGCTCGTGCCTACAGAATTCGATCCACCTGTGCGCAGAGATGGCAAACTAAAGATATTAGAGCCACACGGCGGCCGGCGACGTCCCAAGTCCTGTGATCATAAGCTTCTCGCTGCATATGTCGCTGCGTACTCTGGGACGCTTATACCCGAACAGGAGTACAGTAAATTCATCTCCCCCCATGAGGAACAGGAGTGGAAGAGGATGATCCGAGTGGCGTGCGATAAGGAGTGGCGTGCAGGAGAGAACCGGATATTTGACGACATACATCTAAACGACTTTCAGGCTATGAGCCATGACGTCGTCTGTAGCTGGCCATTGACTAGATACTTCGATGGCGCGTGGATTGTCAAGTGGGCTATGCGAACTACGTGGACAAACAGGACAAAATCGGCTCGTCGTAGAGACAAAAGTGCGTCTAGCTGCACTGCTAGGGTTCAATGCTAATAACAAGTAGAGATCCGAAGGCGAGAGCAGGAAGAAAATGGAATAGCTGAACCAAGTAACAGCGACGCCCGCCCAACAATTGCGTATGGCCGCCGTCACCGCGCGTCAAAGTTAGGAGACTCGCTGTATTGCATAGGGGGCTGCAAGAGGCTGCTGCATTTAGAGGATTTTCCGCCTCGTCACCATGGTATTTGCACAGAGTGCAGCATAAGAAGGAGGCATGATTCGCCGTCACCACAATCACAGGGTAGGCCCTCGATTCGAGCAGAGCAATCAGGTCAACTACACCGGGGCACGCAACAGCAAAGTCGTAGCCAGACAATCCCCAATCAGACTTATAATGTTGCAGAGTCGTCAAGGAGTGTCCGCCGACTAAATCTACACGCTGTGCTACCAAGCAGCGTCACCTTATACTCAGACGTTGGGCAACACCCCAGTGACCGAAGCACGTATGGTGTCCCTAAGCCAGGGCGCAAGAAAAAGCCTCCCCCTGTTTATGCCCGTGTTAGCTACACAGGGCAGTTGTCACGCAGCGGACCAAGGGTTAGACGAGTCAGTGAGATGGAAAGTGAAGTAGAAAGTCTACGCGGAGTAGCTTACCGCGGTGTGAGCAACAATATTCCACTTTGTATCCGCGCCCGCGCCCGCGCTGGCAGTAAAGCTGCTCCATCTCAAGGTGTTACAGAACACGAGGACGAGCCAGTGTTCCGGGCCAATGCTGTA
This sequence comes from Epicoccum nigrum, assembly GCA_002116315.1. Lineage (NCBI taxonomy): Eukaryota > Fungi > Ascomycota > Dothideomycetes > Pleosporales > Didymellaceae > Epicoccum > Epicoccum nigrum. The sequence continues at coordinate 3,478,141 of KZ107838.1, forward strand.
ACTATGAGGCTTATTGATGGAAATCAACCACGCCTGGAACATTTACAAGGTCGAGACAGTCTTTCCCCAATGTATCTGGCTAAAACGTGGCACTGAGTGGAGCAGGACTGTACTAGAAATATTTCTGTCTCTGGCTAAGAAGTACCCAGAGAAGGAACATTACAAGACGATAGGAGCATATTTTGTACAGCTGTGTCAAAAACGGACAGAAAACCCTAACGCTAAGACACAGTGGAAAATAGCAGACGCAAAGGACACAGAAGCATGGGCACACGAACACTGCAGGCCCTCTTTAGTACCTGGGCAAATCAACAGAGGACAGAGGACTGCGCTAGATATATCTTCAAGTCAACAGCAGCGTAGGTCTGGCTCTACACAGACAGTGAACAAGGGCAAGCAGAAGGCTAGTCTGACCGAAGAGGTAATTGTTCAAAAGAAGACTAGGAAGCCTGTATACGACATTCCTGATTCAAGTGAGTCAGAGTAGGCCTAGTCCTGACAACCATCCCGTATTCAGTGTGTAAAACTGTTATACCTCTTTTGCCAGATAGCCTACATTTTAGTAGCCAAAGACTGTTATCCCTCTTTCGCCGGGCGGCCTGCGCGTTACCTCACTCGCGCCACTACTTAACGGCCAGAGAGAGCCATCCCGCCTTTACCAGGTAGCCCACGTTGCAGTGGCCAAAGATCATCATCTCTCTGTCGCCTGGCGGCCCACGTATCCACTCATTCGCACCACCGCAACTTCCTCTTCCCAACTCAACCTCACATCAACATAGCAAGCACCCAGCACTCACGTGCCAGCCGCATACTCAAGGCTCCATCATGAATCAGTGACCATGGAAAACTCGATGATGTGCCTCCTAGCGACGATGCTCAAGACACAAGAGCTCCATTGAGCGCTAATGTCAACGAAGCACTGCGGATTTTCAGCAAGCTGGAGCGATCAGGCCTTGGCAGACACCAAATCTCTTTGCCCAAATGTGTCGTGCTGGGCTAACAGTCAGCTGGCAAGTCTTCCGTGAATGAAGCCATCGCTGGTATCAAGACACCTAGGGACCCAGGCACCTGCACCTGTGTCCCACTGCTCAGTGAACTGCAGCCTTCAAGTCATTCCGTGCTGCATGGCGTGCGGACATCTACCTTCTCCGCCAGTTACGAGCTACTCACTGACCGAAAGCTTGGGAAAGCAGACCTTAGAAACCAGCCAACTCTTTTTAATCTTCTTCTAACCTCAGTGCAACTTCACTTCTTGCTGTTTGCCGCTAACACAAAAAAGGCTACGAATAGACCATTTCCTGTCTAGAGCCATGCGTGCTGAGATATCTCTTGGTAGGATGTCTGTATTGACATGGACCTGTGCGTAGAAATAGGCACTGGAAACCGCCTTGATGTACTTGGTGACAGTGTTCGCTTGCGACGTGTCATTTGGACTCTTATATTCTCTTAGTGCTTAACCGCTGACTGTGATCTGCTGTGTATAGCCACGGTGCTTGCAATTGCTTGTGGGAGATCACGTTCGGTGGTGGAGGAGTTGGGGGTTAGAGTTCAAAGAGTAGAAGTGGAGCTGCGGCAGATATATTGACTTTGAATAGAGGCTCGCCACTTTCTAGCAAAGACAGACATTCCTGAGTGGATTCCAGAACCGGGCTAGCTCCCTGATGTCACGCTCTACACTGCAGTCCTCACAGTCGCTAATGTCGTGCAGTCTTTTACCAGTGTCGTGTCAAAGGAAAGCAGCTTCAAGAGGCCCGCAACGTCTCCTCCCTTGGGAGGTGCGCTTCCAGCTCCACTAACCCCAGGAGGTCCCTTGCCAAAGACAGTTATCCCTCCTTCGCCGGGCGGCCCACGTTTTGACTCACTCGCTCCTACACTGAAGCGTTCATCTAAGCCCCGAGCTGTACCTGACGCGGCCAAGCGCAGCCTGACAGTAGGTGTCAAGAAGCCAACGTTTAAAGCTGCCAGGGCGATTTTGGACATTCTAAAGGTGAACAACAAGGTGGCTAAAGAAAAGAAGACGATTAGTCTACTAGATCTGCCTGGTGAGACCCGCAGTATTCTCTGCCCCTTAGCCAATTTGGAGAAGGAACAGCTTGCCTAGTATCTTCTGTGTTTGCTTGCTGGATCTTCTAATTATTGAAACTAAGACATTTACAATCTTCCGTCACCTCAATTAGTAACAAATAACAACGCTTAGACATGATCGCGTACATATACAACACTCTCTCGCAAGACTGACTAACTATCCCTTAGTCTCACACAGGTCTGCCGTCAGCTTTGCAGCACCTTAACGTCCTCTTAACTTCTAAGGATCGGAAGGTTGATATGCCCTTCACCGGCACTGATTTCTGTTCCTGAGCACCTGGGCCAACAGCTACAGGATTGAGGCAGGTTTTGGACGCTAAGTATGAGCTGCCCGATAGCGTGAAGCTCTTCACAGGCAACAGCGTGATGGCTCTCCTACCCTCAAGAAGGACTGCTTCAAAAAGGAGAAGGCGGTCCCAATAGAGCCCAACACTGAACGCTGACCAACGTATATTCAATCTGTGTGCGGGCAGAGGCAAGGCGCAGAAAAGAGGGACCAGGTTGATTTCTATCTAAAGAGAGGAAGAGGGAATATATACCCTACAGATGATTATGTAACAGAGCACGTGATGCTGGCTAACACAATCTTTATTAGACCCCCCCCCCCCCCCCCCCAAAAAAAAAAAAAAAAAAAAACCAACATGACCCCCGCAGAACCATAGGACCACGATCCCTCACACATAACGTCCACACAGCAGATATGTCTACAACCCTATCTCTCTTGCATAACTTACATATCATTGTCAGATAGAGAGTT
>KZ107838.1:3480992-3496019 GCA_002116315.1 Epicoccum nigrum
ATGTAACCAAGCCCCGTATGTCTGGCAACACAAACTTTATTAACCCCCCCCCCCCCCCCCCCAAAAAAAAAAAAACTCACGTAAGGACTGTGACCGGCTCTGGTGCCGAAGACTGTTGTGTAATACAGCGATTGACTTACAGATAGCAAATCGGTAGAATTTTAACATGTTTGATATAAAGCTGCGAATTTACAATTGTTATAAAGTTAATTATGCAGAATACTTCAAGAATGTATTTTACACCGCACTTTGATGTAATTCTGAGATTATGCGGTGTGAGCTGGACTTTTGCGGTTTATTTTTACACCGCACTTGTACCGTAGTAGCGCGCTTGCACAGTATCTTTGAAAGCATGTACAGTGTGGGTCAGTAGGCAGCAGCGCAGAGGGTCAAGTATGGCAAGGATGTACAACCAGCCAGTCAAGCATGGTGCACAGACTAGTACTGTACTGTACTGTACATCACAGCACAGTACAGTGCACGCGTGTTGCTACCCGTACTCATCAGACGAGCTCGCCAATCCGCCTGCACCCAGAGCACTGTGTATACAGACCTGGCTGGTTGTCAGCGATGGCTCGGTCACCGGGAGACAAGGTGGCAGCCACGCTGAGCATCGTGCACAAAGGTGAGCTTCACACATTGAATCTTGGTACGCTCCCTGACTCTATGGATCGACAGAAGATGCTTGCATTGCTAAAATGGTTTCGAAGAGACAGCATCTTTAGCAAAGCTTCACTGTAATATGCATCTCTTTTGCCCTCTTGCTTAGCTACTGCCAGAGACCGGCTTTTGCATCGAATCGCCCATGCCCGTCTGGTCCAGCGATCAATCTCTTCACGGAGATGTAGGCGCAGCGTTACTATCTTTTGCACAAGCAGAGCCTCTGCTCGCTTAGTATAATCTTGTACTGCTTTGTATCTACTGTACGGGTACGTTGGGCGAAAACGAGGTGCGCACCACTCTGCTACGTAGGGGCAACGCTCGTTACTGTGATCCCGTTGAGACACAAAGCTGGCCAACCGACTTGCACTCGGTCGTTGTCGCAGCCCGCCTCAGCCAGCACACCTGTCTTGCTAGTCTATGTAGATGCAAGCCTGTGTAAGCCAGTATAGTATTCGTTGCTTCTCGTGCTATGCTAATTACCTGTGTTTGTTGCTCGCTTGAGGCAGTGTCTCGTCCAGCTCCCCGTACTCTTCCAGGCACTTCACTGTCCAGTCAAACACGTTGTCGTATGCAAGGCCGTGGCGCTCGTACAGACCTCTGAACAGACTCTGGAGGTATGCATATTCGGGCTGCGCGTCTACGTTCAAGGACCGAGTGTAAATTACTCGAAGTCATATATATGTATGCCGTTGTTTCAAGGCTCGTAGGGGCGCGTTGCCTCGTGTGTCGCGTCCGCTGTACCTTCAGTCTCCCCCTAATGCTCGGCTTCGTCTATTTGCACCTGCCCTTCTGCCATCAGGGCTTGGTTTGGTCCCGTCGATGTTGTTCCTTCGTCTTTTGTTGCCTCCCACTAGGTTCCTATGTGGCCATGGCGTATGGTGTGACCTGCCACCGGGCGCAGCAGCAGCATCATTCCGTCGCGACGCAACTCCACGAGAGCGATGCTCCTCTCGTGCGAGTCGTTGAGCCTACTGAGCATGAGAGCTCTTGCGCGAATATCTTCAAACCTTGTCGGGTTGTGTCGAAAGGGGACCCATTCCTTTGACACAGTGGGGGCGGCAGTGGACGAGGCTGTCTGGTGATCAGTAATTATGTTTTGGCACCGATGGTAGCATGCTGGGGTGTCTGTAAAGAGATTTGCGTGAGAGATAATACTGTTCGGCCCGAGGGCTCGTCGATAAGGGACGTCGCAGACATTATCGGTTGGTGATGGGCTGGCCAGGAAGCCCATCGGTGACTGCTGTGTGTATTGCGACCATAATGCTCAAGGTGTGTCTGGGCTTCGTCGTCGCATCTCGCGTTGCTGTGTCGCGGCTAGATGGCTGCCGCTGCATTTGGTGGACGTGTCATTTTAAGTAGCTTGCTTGCAGAGTTTGTTGATCCGTCCCTGCCAGGGCTGCAACGGCGGCTCTACAGGTACTAGACCTACGCGGAGGGACGCATATTGGCCTGTATAGAGCGTTGCAGCCTCTGGCAGGTGTATTTGCACGTCTTTGTGATGGTAACTCCAAAATTTAAGTTCTCGCTGTGTGTGGTGTTTTTTGTCGCGCTGTGGGTGCTTGTAGGGCACCTGAGCCTACAACGCTACCTCCGCCTCCTCGCACTTATAAGACCTGTAGCGGCCGCACTGTAACTGTACATAATCTATTTACATAACAAAAACTTCTTTGCATATACCTATAGAACACTCTACCAAACTCTTATACAACAATAGCTTTTGTACGTGGTTGTGCAGCCTTATTTCTACAAGTACCTATTAGAGTGTTCGGCGCGTTGACTGGATGCGCGCATTGAGTGCACGGACACGGAACTGGGAGCGCCACCGTGTCACACTCATCGACACGGTGTGGCTCAACGTCGCGACGACTTCCTCGATGTTGGACGTGATCATATGTGGCTTCAATCAACCCCTCCCCACCCTCAAAAGTAGCATCTTGGATGGCTGCCAACTGCTGGAATGCCTCTCGTTCCACCTTCCGTGTCGCTTCAGACATACGATCCTAATGAGTGCGACGATATCAACGAAACCCCGGATGTGTAGTCGCTTTTACGATCCTGGAGTGAATGAGTCAGCACTAAGTACCATACATACCACCTGCAACTCGCCTGAGCCTGCCACTAGCTGCCCTCCGTTCGAACGAAGACAACCGACAGACAATCGATAGGCAAGCGGCCTGAGACGCACGGAGAAGGGATCGTGCCAAGGCTGCGTGCCACAATGGGCAATGGAAGACGTAGGGACATGCTGATGGTCGTAACATCTCATGGATCGAAGCCCCATACGAGAAGACGGCATCGAGACAGTAGTGCGCGTAATTGTGCATCAGGTGAGGTCAACAGCGAGTCTCCGTGGATATCTGAGCAGCGTTCATTAGATGCAGCCGGACCTTCGAAATACCACGAGCTGCACGTGCGAGTTGTAGAGGCTATTGACCTGACAGGAGGCGACGAAATTCCTTTGCCCCCGGTACCGGCTCATTTCATCGACACAGCCAGTAAGAGGAAACGTGATGAGTGTAGAGTACACCCGTCATCAGAGCGATTCTTCAAGCCTACAAATGGGTTCCCCAGAGGTTGTTCAGGTGTCGTGGTGGGCAGCTTCCATGGCATCGATGACTTTATCACGGAGCAAGGTGCAACAGCGCCGAACAGCGCGCCACTGCCGCAGGTACTATACTCCACTTCAGCTCATGACAGAGAGCAAAAGCGACGGAGAACAATCGTTGCAAGTGACAATGCAGCTGCAGTATCACAATTATCTGGAGATCAACGCCCCCTCACAGCAAGTTGCGGACGAAGGTCAGCAAGCTGCACGTCCCCAGAGAGTTGGGCTCAGGTACCAGCTCGTAAGCGCGGCAGCCAGGAATGGAGTTATTTGACAGAACGCAATGCCATGGCAGCTGAGTCTATGTGTACAGCGAAAACTAGACGCTTTACTCACGCGGTACTGGATTCTGAGGATGAAGATGATGCTCTCAGCGACTCGCTTGACCCCTTACCTGAACCTCCGGCTGGCAAATCTGGTTGCGATGAAACGCCGAGTCGAGATGCCACGAAATCTCCAACGCGAATACAGCCGCCAACCAGGTCTCCACGCAAGCTGGCTGGAAGCCAATGCCCCCGCGAGAGCAAGCAGCGCTTCACACCCGTTCAAGAAGCAGCAAATTCACTTTGTAACGAGAGACTTTCGCCGAGGAAGCCAAAACACACATCGCTTGCCCAGCCTGCGCTGTCCCCGTCTGCGCTGTCGAAGGAGCAGCGAGCAAGCATACACAAGGCGGTAGCATCTTTCCTGGAGGCGGATGCTAATCAGCACTTGCACTCCATCACTGTGGAATGGGAGAAAGCCAAGACAGTATTTGTTGAACAAATGGGGGTTGACGGCCCGAACCCGTGTTTAAATGAGCACCTTGGGCATCTGCGGGCCAAAAAGGCTGCTGCGGAGCGACTGGCAATGCTGAGAGAACAGTACAGCAAGGCTGCAACAAAACGAGACGTCTAGAGGGAGCGTGTGAGAGATGCCATCGAGGTGGGCATGCACGAGGAGGCTGATTTGGCAGCTCTGAGGACGGTTTCCAAGGCGCTTGAGGATATCGCGGTACAGGTACATCACCATCTCGCCATTGCAGGCATTTATTAGTTGAGCAGCACCGAAAGCAGCAGCCAATAAGCCAAAGTTAACCAGTCAAAAGTCGAAGCTAGAATTTTTGAAGTGGTGCTCAAGGCGTCGCAGGCAAGTTTACTTTTCAAGGAACGAGAGCCGTAGACTCAAGACCCGGTCATGTCCTGTTCGGCCAGCAAAGCTCCCGAATCATCGAGTTTGAGCACGAACACCAAGACTGCAGTGACTGTCAAGAGTCTTGTTCTTAGTAAGCCATCGTCCGCAGCGCTACTACTACAAATGCCACTAAACAGCCGATGACCCTAGCGGCCATGAACTTGAGTAGTGGTGGAAACCTATCTACCGAACTCGTGTGTCTAGTTATTGATGCAGTCAAGCTGCGGGCCACCCGCAGAAGTGACGATGGTGATTCCGGATCGGATGACGTTCAGAAGGCAGTCTCCTCGCAAGATTGATAGAAGTCGAAGCCTTGTCTTATGTCTCTCCGCCTATAAGCATGGCTAAGCAAGTGCCGCTGCATCCTTGATCACGCAAGTGGTGCAGCAAGCTAAGTCAGTAGCTGTCACGGGGCGGGGTCGGGTTCTGGTCGCACCTACGTCGGCGCGGTACTGGCAGGGGAGGAGCAGCTATCAGGGTATCGCGTTGATTCAGTATAGCTATCTACGGCAGGCAGAAACCTTACAGGCAGGTTCTACAACAAGACGTAGCTCAAAGAGCTACACAGGGCAGCAGGCTGCAAGAGAGGACTCTGCTCAGCGCAACCTCGGAGGCTTAGCCGAGCACGTGATCTTCCAGAACATCACAACGCAGTCGCGCCGTGACAGCAGGCCTCTTTGACCCTTAACACCATCCTTCGGACGAAAATCAATTCCAACCAACCAACCAATCCAACCAAGGAAATCAAAAGCTTGGCAGACAGTTACATTACCTATGTGGACAAAAAGGCCTTCTTAGTAACGTTTCAACCAGTGTACAACAAGGCAATATCAAAGAGCAACATCTTATCAAGCTTTAGAGAAACTGGCCTAGTTCCACTTAACCCAGAGGTAGTGCTGTCAAGGCTTGAAGTCAAGCCTCGTACGCCAACGCCGCCTCTACTAGGGCCTACTGTCCGAGGGATTAGCCCTCTTATTGGTCAGCTCGCTATAGCCTAGCCCTGTTTGCGCATAGCGTTTGCTGTTTGTAGACTAGCGCCGTTTGCTTCTGTTTGTGCAGCAAACGTCACTCCATATATACAGTCTCCGTAGGTGCCCATACCCAATATCAAGACCACCTACAATCATCTCTCAGCGCTCCACCAGCGCACACCTACTGACTGGCAACCTAAAACACCAACCAACGCAATTGAAATTGACAGCCAAACAACGCTAATTGTTAAGAGGATAAGGTAACATAAGAGTTCCTCTCCTGGCTCAATTATTGAGATAGTTCTGCAGGTCAAAAGGGGGTCTGCAAAGAGGGACCATTTGCACACGCTGCTTGAGGCAAGGATAGCCAAGCTTGAGCAGGTAAATCAGGCCGTTTCTGAGCGTAAGAAGCGCAAAAAGAAGCGGATTCAGGAAGGTGGTACTCTCTCGCAGGTAGAGGCAGAGGAGTTACTTAGAAAGAAAGACGCTAAGGCTGAGGCTGGGGGAGAAGGTGCGCAGGTAGGTAGCAGCAGCAAAGTTAAACGTCGCTGTAAGACGTGCAGCAATACAGGGCACAACAAGCGCACCTGCCAAAAAGATGTAGCAGAGATAGAGGATTAATTTAAGCTATTGCACGTCTAAATTACTTGTTGTGGTGTTGTAATATTAAGGTGCAAAGGTGAATCTGCAACAAAGTGCGCCATTTTGATGGGTGCGCCATTAGGTGGTAGATCGCGTTAGCTACACAACGAGTTAATTAATTTAATGATCAAATTTACAGGAGCACCTTTTGTTTGGTTGATGTGCTCAAGTCAAGTCAAATCAACCCAAATTTTGATGCACAATTTGATTATTGACAACACTGCCTCGGATCAAGGCAATGATGATATGGAGTTAATTGCTGACGCGAGGTGTTGGTGTTGGCTTGATGTTGATTGTGACGCGTATCCTATCAACGCTTTTTGAGATGGCTGTCAATTCCTATTCGTCTTGTCTAAAAGCTGTGAGCGAGAGCGCTGTTTCAGTATAGCTGGCCGCGCCAACGACAGATCACCATTAGCGACCGGGATCAAACACCTTCTTAAGCCAGACAACGCCGAGATCATCGTTCGTCCAGCCAGTAGATGATGCGGAGAAGTATATAAAGTGAGTCTCTGGATCGATATCGTGTACTCAGTTAGATTGCACCTGATCTCCGGCTGCGGAGAAGATCACTGCAGGGGGGGTCAAAATAAGTGTGAAAGTTGGTGGGGTGACCCGATCGGTGACCCGGTCCGGATGGTGACCGTGCACGGTAAGCGACCCGTTGCTTATTTTGTATCTGTTGCCATGATCGAAGACTGTCACGTGAGCAGTAGAAAAGTCGCTGATACGCTGTACATGGATCTTTGGTGTCCGATGTGAAGCTCACAACAAAGCCGCAAGAGTCAGCAGCTTAACAGCGGAAGCCTCTGAGGGGCTGGCGAAGGATTTAAACATTCTTCACATTGTACTGTTGGGTGCACGGACACGATGCCTATGCGCCTTTGTCTGCGCTGCCGAAGCAACTTGCGACCATCGTCTACGCCCGGACAGACTTGTTGCTGGAACAATGATATGGTCTGGAAGACGGAAGTTGTTCACAAACCTAGTACAAAGTTGATAAATTACGTTAATAGCTAAAAGAAATCTTCAAGCGAAGGTCCATAGTTCATGCTCCGTTCATCCTTTTCCCCCACTAATTCGAAGTAGACAAAGGAAAGGGAAATTTGCACAACGCGAGCGGCTCCTCAGGGTTTCTTGAAAGCTCTTCTATTGTTGCAGAGAGCACATTGAGTACTGAGTGTGCGGTCTCGACCGTCAAGATGCGAGTGTTGCCGCCAACCGTAAGTTTCAGCTGGTCAGCTTGTGGATGTGAAAAAAAGTACAGTCGTCGCGCCACCAGGAAAGGCTTTTCGAACCATTGAAGCTTCGCGGCATTTCCTGCAAAGCAGACTTCTGGGTTCTCGTCGATGTTCTGGTGCTGGACAACTGAATCAAACTCCGATCCAGCAGGCCAGTCAGTGCAATCTTGAACAATCTCATCAAACTGAGCTGAGTCTGCTTGTCCGAGTGATATATACTGCTCATGAACAGAGCGGATAAATTCTGCTGATGTTCTTCTTGAATGCACATGGGCCCTGATCGGGACAACGTTCACGCAAGGTCCAACCATTTCAGCGATGCCCGAAATGTCAGAATTGCGACCAGCAACGGTGTGCCCGTACACCACGTCTTCTTCACCAGTAATACTGAAAAGTATCAATGCCCAGGCGGAACTGAGAAGAGAGGCCAGAGTGATGTCCTGAGGGATTCGAGGTGTGCGGATCAACTTTTCGACCTTAACGTTGTGGAGAGCAGGATCCTCACCGTCCTTTGGGCGAAGGTGGGCAGTGACTCTGGTCATACGGGAGCCCTTGAGAAGCTGGCGCCAATATTGAGTCATTTCTACGCGTTGATTACGGACATGCGCAAGGTAAGCTGAGAAATAAAGAGTTGGGGTTAATGCCTCTCGTTTGTAGAGCATGACAAGAGCGTCGAGAATGACCGGAACACACACTCCGTCGTACTGAGCATGCGAAAGGCGCACAATCAAGCGGTGACCGAAAGACTTATCACGCAACAGCATGAACGAAGTTGGAAGTTCGAGCGGATCTGTCTTGTGGATGTCTTCCATACAGATAGCGTGTGTGTCTTCAGCTAGAAGTCCACTCACGTCAAAAGTCTTGAAAGGCAAAGTAAGATCTGATAGAACAACCTGCCACAGCGCTCCTCGGAAGAGTGCGAATTGTGTTCGGAGAATTGGGAAGTGATTGAGAAGTCTTCGACAGGCGTCTCGGAGTAGCGGTACGTCAATTTCTAGTCCGATGTCGAGAAAAAAGTAATTGAAAGCTTCGCGAGCAGATTCGATACCTTGGTTGATGAACAATCTTTGCACGTAAGTTGTGGGTAGAACATCGGCTATATCTTGTTGCCGAGCACTTCCTCTGAGAAGACCATTGTCGCCGAGTATGGTTTCCTTGATGTTTGGTGGAAGAAGAGAGAAAGGAGGAATAGACTGTTTGAAGTCACAAGGGGAGGCCAAAAGAGCAAGACTCATATGCGCAAGTGTGGGCTGCCGGAACACATGAGCGGCATCAAGTCGCATGCCTTGCCTGCGGGCTTCGCCTACCAGCCTCATGACCGTGATTGAGTCGCCGCCGATGCGGAAGAAGCTGTCGTCCAGCCCGATGCTATCAGTCTCGATGTTCAGCACTCGGGCCCACAGCCGCTGCAGCGCCTTCTCTGTTTCTGTTGATGGCGCACGTTTCGACTCCCTGTTTAATGCGCGTATGCCAGCCAGCTGCTGGGCAGAGAAGGAAGTCCCCATCTCACGCAACCGTTTCCTGTCAGTCTTCCGCGATACTGTTATCGGTAGCTCCTCCAGCGGGACAAGGACAGATGGAACCATGTATTGAGGTAGGACTTTCTCGAGCCTTTCCAGAATTGCCTCTAAGACACGTTGTGTGCGCTTGTTGCCTTCCCCCTCTGCGTTCAAGGATCCTGTATGGTCAATTGGCTTCTTATGGACCGTGAAGAAACCCATAAGCAGAGGTCCCCTGGTGTTGTCGACGTGACTGTCGATCAGTTCAACAGCGACATCGCGCAAGTCGGGGGTGGATAGTCTGGCTTGATGCTCAATCTCCCCAAGCTCAATACGCTGCCCTCGCAGCTTGACTTGATGGTCTCTTCGACCCAACAGTTGGATGGATCCGTCCTGCTTAAATCTCCCGAGGTCTCCAGTCTTGTATAAACGTTGCAGATCTCGGCCTTGCCGGAACCACTCCATCCATAATGGAGGCCTGATGAACGTAGCGTTTGTTTTGTCCAGTTCATCAACATACCCCCTGCCTATGACATGCCCTTCCACAAGGATTTCTCCGACGGCTCCTATCGGCGCTAGCTTGCTAGGGTCGCTCGAATCTACAACCCAGTATACACCTGTGCTTGCTTTGCCGACGTCTCTTGTTGTGGAGCTGCTAGTTAGCCGTGTTGAGGAAACGACGCCAGACATTTCGCTGCTTCCGTATGTTTGTCGTAGGTGCACCCGGCCTCCCCACTGTTCGATCTGAGAAGCGCGGACCTGTTCTCCACCTATACACAGAGTCGCCAATGACGGGACTGAGTCAGGACTAATACTCTCCACAACAGTAGGTGTGAGGAACGCCCAGTTTATATTCATCCTTGAAATGGCGGACGCCAGTCCCGTTCGCCGCTCTTCTTCAGAAGGGATGCATACGCAGCCGCCATGGACCAAAGTCAAGAGCATCTCAACTAACGACCCAGCGAAGCTGTAAGAGCCGAACTGCAGCGTCCGAGTGCTTGTGTCCATGTTTACTAAAGGACCGTGTCTAGCTATAGCAGAGCAGGACGATCGGTGCTCGATGCTGCAGCCTTTCGGCTCACCCGTGCTTCCCGATGTGAAGATGACGTAGGCAGCGTTCGTAGACTGTACTGAACTACCGAGAGAGGTGCATCGCGGCAGCTGGAGTGTCGATTCTCTGCTTATAACGACAAAGGATGTTGCCAGACTCTCTACAACTGGCATGCAGAGCTGCGATGCAAGAACAAGTGTACTTGATACTGTGCGACACATCTGTTGCAGACGCCTGGTGGGTGAAGACGGGTCTAAGAGTAGAAAAGCGCCGCCTGCTTTGAGCACTGCTAGCATTGCGAGTACTGTCCACATCGACTTCTCGAAGCACAGTGGGACAACCTGTTCGGGCTTCACCCCGAGACTGAGCAAGTGGCCCGCCAGCCTGGTTGACAGCTCATCCAGTTCCCCGTACGTCAGCTCGCCGTCCCACGCACAGATCGCTGGCGCCTCAGGCCGCGCCGCTGCCTGCTCTGCAAACAGGTCATGCACGCATCGTTCGACCACCGCGGGCACCTCGATGTTCCATGCCAACAGCTGTTGTTTATCTTCCTGCGTGATGAGATCCAGGTTACATATGTTGGAATTGGGGCTCGCTGTGATGGCGGCTATCGCTCTGCTGAATGTCTTGCTGAGGGCCTCAGCTTGGACTTCGTTCATGCAGCTTGTCCGGAATGTGATATCAATCTCTATAACGGTGCTATTGTACTCAACACCGACAGTGACATCATACTATACAAAAATTTAGTTTCGCTGATCAGTATTTGTCCATTACATTGACTTACCTCTGCTCGATTTTGGCCCTCCTGCGTTACGAAAACAATTTTGGGGGCATGTTCAGGCTCCAAGTCATTGACCCGTTTGATAGACAAGCAACTATTGAACAGATTCTGCGTTTCCAATTGCAGCAAACTGTGAATGCTTGCTAACGAGAAGTTCTGGTGTGCCAGAGCATCCATGTGGTCTCGCTGAATTGATCTTAGAGTCTCCAGGACACTCACCTGTCCATCGAGATGTACCCAGCAGGGCAACATAGCAATTAGTGGACCGATAATATCGTTGACACCATCAATTGGGGCATCTCGTCCCGAGGAGAGATTGCCAAAGCACGGGGCTGTAGAGCCTGTGTAACGGTTGAGTACCAGCGCCCACGCCATCTGTATAACTGTCGCAGGTGTTACTTCCCACTCCCTGCAAAACGCACGAACCATATTTGCGTCAAGGCCGGACACATGCACGGCTTTGCTCGTTTGAGATGCTTTCTTGCTCTCTACCAACGATGGGAAATAGCATGGCTCGGCACCGTCCAAATGTTTAGCCCAATAGCGGCTAGCCTTCTCATGCGACTGCTGTCTCAAATAAGAGACAAACGACTTGAACGATGGACCGTGTGGATCGAGATTAGCGCTGTATGCCGTCTGCAGATCGCGCAAGATAAGGCGGATTGAATGTATATCAATGATGGCATGGTTGATGTCGAGGCACAAGTACGTATCTCCATTTTCGAGCTGGTAGATGGACAGATGGTGCTGAAGGCCGTCTGCCTGTTGGGATACAGGGTCGTGTTGAGTATGAACTAGTTCAAGAGTTACTGTATCTCCTGCAATCTTGGCGAAGGAGATGCTCGGCGGTGGGTTCTTCAAAACAACGTTGGTGATACCAGAACTTCCAGGAACGTTCCCTACAAGCAGAGTCCGCAGCAGTGAATGCCGCCGAATTACAGCCTTCCAAGCCTGCTGTAGTCGCCTGCAATCAATCTGTGTACCTTGTATGGACAGTACTTTGGAGACAAAACTTGTCCGGTAAGTACCAGGGTCTTTGATCTGGCTGACAAGCATCCCTTCCTGCATTGAAGAGCATGGATAGACATCCTCGACATCATCGAATCCAATACCAAGTTCTGTAAGAGTGATTTCCCGAAAGCGATCAAGATCACTGTAAGAGTTGAAAGCCAAAGAAAAGTCGCTCAGTGTCCACTCAGACGTTCTGTCACGGAGGTGATTGGACATCTCCACCAGCGTCGTCTCGTACTGCTGGATCCAGTCGTGGACTTGCTTTCGGGGTTTTATAACAGAGTCGTATGTAAGAGCCACCTGTGCGCAGCCCTCGTCAACGACTACGGAGACTGCAAATAAAGAAAACTGACCAGCTTCCGCCGATGATGCTGGATTACAGCCATCTGGAAGGGGCAGGCTTTTGAACAGCGATCCGTCGCGCTCAAGTTGCTGGTAAATGCCTTGGTAGTTGAACATGATCTCCACAGGGAAAACCGACACAAAATCATCGATAGCGTTGTCGTCAATGAATTGAGATGCAAAGTATGACCTCCCATTGTGTTTGAAGCAACGCATGCAGTCTTTTGTTTCCCGAATGACGTCGAGTAAACTGCCACCCATGCTACTCGACACCTTGACGGGAAATATGCTTGTGAACCATCCTACAGTTCGCGAAAGGTCCATGTTATCGTCCCATGGCTCACGACCGTGAATCTCGTTGAAGATAACAGGAGGGCTTCGATCGTGAAAGACTTTAGCAAACGAGTGGATGAGGCCTGCAATCATAAGCTCTTGAGGCCGCGTTCGGAGTGTATCGTTGCAACTTCCAAGCAGAGCAGATGTGATTTCTCTACTCAGAACAAAACTCTCAATCGTTGTGTTGCTGCGCGATAAGGCGGTAGAACTTACGCCCCAGTAAGATAGCTGGTTCACGTCAACGCTGCGCTCTTCTGCATTGCTAATGTCTGGGTTTTTAGCAGTATACCCAGCCTGCAGAGCGCACCAGGACTGGAAAGTTATTGAAGGTGCAGAAGGTAGCGACTGGTCGAGCAACAAGTCTTCGAGCTCTTCAAGAAGTACTCGCCATGAGACCAAATCAATGACTAGGTGATGCACAGTGATGAACAGTGATTGATGATCGTTCATGTCAAACAGAACAGCGCCAAGAACTGGTCCCTCCTCAATGTCCACAGAGCTGCGGATTTCCAGTATGGTCTGCACGATATCTGCAGTACAGATAGGTTGCCTTTGCTGTACGACGAAAGACTTGTCGTTGCAGGGAGTGATGTACTGATGCCATCTGCCCTTCTCTGCTTTGCTATACCGAGCTCTTAGCATAGAGTGTCGTTGTACGAGGGTCTTTAGAGCTGCGCGCAGCGCTTCAAACTGCACATTTGTGCGGAGTTTTAAGAAGAAGCACATATCAAAGCCTGCTCTGCCAGTACTCTCCAGCCGAAGGTAAAGTTGCTGAATCGGTGCCAAGCGGAAAGGTGTGTTGACTGGATCTGCTGAAGCTTCCATTAGTTGGAGAGGTTTGACAGATGTGATGTAGCGTGCAAGTTCGGTAATGGTCTTCTTCTGGAAGATGTCGCGAGTTGAAATGGTAATATGAAGCGAGCGGGCGCTTGAAGATAACTGCATAGCCGTGATTGAGTCGCCGCCGATGCGGAAGAAGCTGTCGTCCAGCCCGATGCTATCAGTCTCGATGTTCAGCACTCGGGCCCACAGCCGCTGCAGCGCCTTCTCTGTTTCTGTTGATGGCGCACGTTTCGACTCCCTGTTTAATGCGCGTATGCCAGCCAGCTGCTGGGCAGAGAAGGAAGTCCCCATCTCACGCAACCGTTTCCTGTCAGTCTTCCGCGATACTGTTATCGGTAGCTCCTCCAGCGGGACAAGGACAGATGGAACCATGTATTGAGGTAGGACTTTCTCGAGCCTTTCCAGAATTGCCTCTAAGACACGTTGTGTGCGCTTGTTGCCTTCCCCCTCTGCGTTCAAGGATCCTGTATGGTCAATTGGCTTCTTATGGACCGTGAAGAAACCCATAAGCAGAGGTCCCCTGGTGTTGTCGACGTGACTGTCGATCAGTTCAACAGCGACATCGCGCAAGTCGGGGGTGGATAGTCTGGCTTGATGCTCAATCTCCCCAAGCTCAATACGCTGCCCTCGCAGCTTGACTTGATGGTCTCTTCGACCCAACAGTTGGATGGATCCGTCCTGCTTAAATCTCCCGAGGTCTCCAGTCTTGTATAAACGTTGCAGATCTCGGCCTTGCCGGAACCACTCCATCCATAATGGAGGCCTGATGAACGTAGCGTTTGTTTTGTCCAGTTCATCAACATACCCCCTGCCTATGACATGCCCTTCCACAAGGATTTCTCCGACGGCTCCTATCGGCGCTAGCTTGCTAGGGTCGCTCGAATCTACAACCCAGTATACACCTGTGCTTGCTTTGCCGACGTCTCTTGTTGTGGAGCTGCTAGTTAGCCGTGTTGAGGAAACGACGCCAGACATTTCGCTGCTTCCGTATGTTTGTCGTAGGTGCACCCGGCCTCCCCACTGTTCGATCTGAGAAGCGCGGACCTGTTCTCCACCTATACACAGAGTCGCCAATGACGGGACTGAGTCAGGACTAATACTCTCCACAACAGTAGGTGTGAGGAACGCCCAGTTTATATTCATCCTTGAAATGGCGGACGCCAGTCCCGTTCGCCGCTCTTCTTCAGAAGGGATGCATACGCAGCCGCCATGGACCAAAGTCAAGAGCATCTCAACTAACGACCCAGCGAAGCTGTAAGAGCCGAACTGCAGCGTCCGAGTGCTTGTGTCCATGTTTACTAAAGGACCGTGTCTAGCTATAGCAGAGCAGGACGATCGGTGCTCGATGCTGCAGCCTTTCGGCTCACCCGTGCTTCCCGATGTGAAGATGACGTAGGCAGCGTTCGTAGACTGTACTGAACTACCGAGAGAGGTGCATCGCGGCAGCTGGAGTGTCGATTCTCTGCTTATAACGACAAAGGATGTTGCCAGACTCTCTACAACTGGCATGCAGAGCTGCGATGCAAGAACAAGTGTACTTGATACTGTGCGACACATCTGTTGCAGACGCCTGGTGGGTGAAGACGGGTCTAAGAGTAGAAAAGCGCCGCCTGCTTTGAGCACTGCTAGCATTGCGAGTACTGTCCACATCGACTTCTCGAAGCACAGTGGGACAACCTGTTCGGGCTTCACCCCGAGACTGAGCAAGTGGCCCGCCAGCCTGGTTGACAGCTCATCCAGTTCCCCGTACGTCAGCTCGCCGTCCCACGCACAGATCGCTGGCGCCTCAGGCCGCGCCGCTGCCTGCTCTGCAAACAGGTCATGCACGCATCGTTCGACCACCGCGGGCACCTCGATGTTCCATGCCAA
>KZ107838.1:3512704-3538623 GCA_002116315.1 Epicoccum nigrum
CTTGACGCCAAGCTCGACGAGATGGCCCGCCAGCTTCGTCGACAGCGCGTCCAGCTCGCCGTACGTCAGCTCGCCGTCCCACGCGCAGATGGCGGGCGCATTCGGTCGAGCCTCCGCCTGCTCGATGAACAGCTCGTGGATGCACCGCTCGACGCCGTCTGGTACTGCCTGGTTTTGGCACCATATCTTTTTCATGTCCTCCGCCATTGGTGCAGCGGTGTCGGGTTTTATGTCACCCATCTTTAACTCGAATATCCTGCAGATTAACAACCTTTTTATCTATGTATAGCAATACCTTTTTTTTTGTCAAATTGATAAGCTTCCCTGCTGTTAAGGAATTAAACTTCGTCTTTTAAATTAGAGATATTTCGTCTTTACAAACCTTTATCTTGGATGTGTCGATGGTCGATTGCGAAGTGTCGTGCTGGTGCGGCCACTTGCCCTTAACAAGTACAACGTGTCAACGGATAAGCCTCCCGACCCCTTGCTCCTCACTCAACCTTGTTGCTGGTCCCTCAAATAACCTGATTGTTGTGACGAGCCTAGCCGTGCATCAAGAAGCTCTGGCTTCCGTCTACAGCCATACAACAATGTGTATTACACATTGCTCGTTCGTTCGGGCTTGACGTCCGATTGTGGGCCACTGTCGTGAAACTATCATTGTAACCTCTACACTTTGGCTCTCATCTTCTGGTTTTAAAATTGCGCAATGAAACATATACCTCATTCTATTATGCCGATTTGCTACATATCTAGACTCGGGCTGGCGGAACCCATGCGTGTTTAGGTGCACAAACACAAGGGGCTTGCATCGACGATTGAGAAGGACAGCGACAGTGAATGCAGGATTTGAGGTCGGCATGGCTTGCTGATAAGGCGTTTGATGTATGTGCACAAAAGGGCTTTCGCGGTTTGGAAGCAGTACATGCTGGCTGGCCTACGCAGTTTTGCCGCAAACGCAGTCTTGCTTGGCACTCGCTTCCTCCAGCCACCACTGCCACACCTGTTAGCCACATATGCTCTTTGGACGGCTTATTACTATAGCATATTCGTGTGCCGATGTCCGTTCTGTAGCTGCAGGATCCTCATCTTGTACATTGCTTGAGCGTCCTCGGGACAGACCGCTAGCTTTTTGCAGGGATATGGCCTCCCAACATTAACAGCGCATCCGGTCCGGCCTGCGCCTTCCTGCGCCTTCTCTGCGAATATGTCGTGAATGTAGCGCTCGATGCTTTTCAGTGTAATGTTGGTTCGGCGCTATGCCTCTTTGATTCCCCTGCCTTCTAGCAGGCGCGTATTGATATTTTTGTCGCCGTTTTTGAGTGCAGATATGCTGTGGAGACATAAATTTAACGATGTTTTTATGTCTGCCTGAGTTAAGAGATACGTACCCCGTATAGCGCTCTGTCGCTCTGCCCTGTCACTCTCAGTTCTAAGACGTGTCCGGCTCTCAGATACCTTGCTTCTCAATCGACCCTGTCGCCGGTTCATTGTACTACCTGGTCAAGGGAGAGGGAAGAAGAAAGAAGCACGCAGGCACGGCTTGCCGTTAGACTAGGCGCGCGTCCAACAACGAACTTGGCTTGGTTTTCGCCAATAAGGCGTGCAGCTAGTCGTCTAGGCTAAGACTGAATGCACGAACTGCACGATGGTACGGTTATTTACTCCTTCAGACGTTGCTTCTTCAATCCTTTTTTAGTTGCAGCCCCCACTTAAGCTGTTGTAGATCTATCCTCTTCTTAACCATACTCTGAGACGACGTGGCAACTGTTAACCCTGCAAGATTTCCAGTTTGTAGCACCCACTTTTCCACGCTCTTGTTATACGTAGCCTTATTCACAGAGAACTAAGCAGTGTTGTTAACAGCGCGCCTAAAGAAAGAAAGCTTACGCAGATTATCCTGGTTACTGTAGTCGGTTGGTTTGCCATAATAAGGAGGGAAGGTATTGTGCAGGGCTGTCGTCCGACAACAAGGATTTGTGCGCTAGTCGACACTAAATTCGCTCAACGATCTCGCTACTAATGCCTCGGATTCCGTGTCGTACGAAGTCGACATTTTCGGAGCAAGGAGCTGAATTTGGCAGCCCTAGTTGTAAGAATACAATGGATCGACCAGCAAGCTGAAGTGTATTTTTTGTAATTGCTTGCTATCCCCAACTGTCTATCCAGTCATCCTACACCCAACATGGCGAGGTCTTTGGCAGCAAACTTCACAACAGTTCCAGAAGTCTTAAAGCAGTCTGTCCAATCAACAAAAGCAGAGTTTCGTCTGCTGGGCAGAAGTGGGTTACGGGTCTCGAACCCCATCTTGGGAGGACTGCAAATTGGCAGCCCAAAATGGTTCCCGTGGGTACTCGACGAAGAAAAGGTCAGCAACACAAGATGCTACGAGTCCCTAAGATTGTCTTTTGCTTATTTGAATCTCCTAATTATTTCTATGGACTAAAACAAGAAAACAGGCGCTTCCGTTGTTAAAACATGCGTACGACACGGGCGTTAATACAGTAAGTGACGCGGCCTTAGATCTTAAGGGATAAGTTCCTTACAGTGGTAGTGGGACACTGCAAACATCTACTCTAACGGGCGGTCTGAAGAGCTCATGGGCAAGGCCATGCAAGTATACGACATTCCCCGCCGGAAACTTATTATTATGACTAAATGCTACCGCGTAATGTGCGATTCCGACAACTTTGACGTAGCTGCCAAAGTGGCTATGCATGGGGATCTTGCAGACCAGAGCAAAGACTACGTGAACCAGTGGGGTATGTTTCCTTGCTGAGCTTGACGGCGTTTGAGTTACAGATGGGCGATATCGTTAACTCATACCCAGGGCTTTCCAGGGGATCGATATTCAACGCAGTCGAAGCCTCGTTGGAGAGACTGAAGACAACATACATTGATGTCCTGCAGATTCATCGTTACGATCCGACCGTCTCGCCAGAAGAGACTATGGGCGCACTGCACGACCTAGTAAAGTCTGGCAGAGTGCGCTACCTAGGTGCCAGCTCCATGTGGACGTACCAGTTCGCAACCCTGCAGCACACTGCTGAGAAGCACGGC
This sequence comes from Epicoccum nigrum, assembly GCA_002116315.1. NCBI lineage: Eukaryota > Fungi > Ascomycota > Dothideomycetes > Pleosporales > Didymellaceae > Epicoccum > Epicoccum nigrum. The sequence continues at coordinate 3,515,765 of KZ107838.1, forward strand.
TTCACCAAGTTTGTCTCTATGCAGAACCACTACAACCTGCTGTATCGCGAGGAAGAGCGTGAGATGATCCGCTTCTGCAACCAGACCGGAGTTGGACTGATCCCAGTGAGTTTAAGTTGCTATTAAGAAGCGTGCTGTCTGATAATATGTCGTCAGTGGGCGCCGTTGGCTGGTGGGCAGCTTGCACGACCGTTAGAACAGAACGGACTGACAGTGCGCTCGGCTGTCAACAAGCACGGCACCTTCTACCATAACGACGGCTCCAACGCCGACGAGATCAGGAAGAGGGTATGTGAGGTTGCAAGACGGCGCAAGTGGCCAATGAGCCATGTTGCTCTGGCGTGGCTGAGTCGACGTGTGGCTGCCCCAATTATAGGATTCAGCAGCGTCGAGCGGATTGATGACGCGCTGGCCGCAAGAGGCAAGCTGCTGACAGAGGAAGAAGAGGCGTATTTAGAGGAGCTGTACCAGCCACAGGAGGTGTTAGGGCACGCTTAAGGGTTGGCTACCTTGGATCTGCATTTCTTCCCGTCTTTAAGATATACGTATTCATCTGTTGCTGGCATTATTTACGTAAACATGGTTCAACTAAGCGCGAGACTTATTGCTCAAGCTGTCGTGCTACTGTAGTCACACAGGTAGCTTCGTCTGTACAATAGTACCTGAGTAAATAGGACGTGATACCAGAGAGAGCCATTATTAAGGCGATCGTTCGAGAGAATTTGTTAGTCGCAGAATGACAACGTACGTCTGCCTGTACATTACTTCTGCTCCTTGCACTTGTCCTGCCTGTCCAGCACTTGCGCCAAGTTGTTGCCTGAACACCGGGTTTCTCGTCCAGCCTCCCTGCTGCTGCTTGACCAACCTTCTGGCAGCTGCGCAAAATTATCAGACATTGATCCGATTGCTGTCACCGCACGTTTCACTAACATCAGTGAACATGATGGCCGACGGTAGAGTTGTGCGGCTAGGTAAAATTGAACCGTCACGGGTGTCGTAGCTCACATTTGTCTTCTAGGCTTGACAACGAATGCGTGCCAAAAGCACCAACAGACGTGGAGCGATATCTTTGTGATCAAGAAGGATTCTATCTCGCAATACCCATCTCACAACGTAGCAGGAACTCAAGTACTCTGAGATTTAGATTATGTAGGTCACACGCGGAAACCACTCAAAGTGCAGTCTGATTTTGCCAGATTCACATCAAACGATGGCTGCCTCAGCAGCCCTGCAAAGCTCCAGGAAGAGCTGGAGGCCGGCCCAAGATCCCTCGGACGTTCTTCGACAGGATGTTTGTTGAATCAAACGGCTTTGCTGGGCACAGCGCTTGGCCCAGCGACAACGAAGAACTCGGGTCCTACGGTAGTTATCCGAGGGACTAGCCCTCTCATTGGTCGGTAGCCTTAAGCTCGGCCATATACTTTTGGGCCACATATACTTTTGGGCCACCCAACCAAATACAACCACCTCACTTTGAATCGCCATAACTCAACAACCACCTGCTTAAAATAGATTCCCTTGAAGTCGCAATACAATCTGCTATCGCTGAGCTTAATTCTGGTGTTAGAATAAGCCAACGCGCGGTGTGTAAGAAATGGGGGATCCCGCGATCGTCGCTCCAAGCACGCGTTAGAGGCCACAACCCTCACGCAGTAGCTCACTCCCACCAGCAGCGATTGACTCCAGAGCAAGAGGAGTTTCTTGTACAGTGGATTCTGGATGAGGACTCACGCGCACAGCCTCCATCTCATCCTCGCGTGCGTGAGATGGCTACCCGAATCCTCCGTATGAATAGCGACACGCGCCCGCATAGCAAACTATAGATACCTCACTTTCTTGCACGCAATCCACGCGTCGCCTCTATTGTAGGCAGGGAGATTAAGAGCGCGCGTACTACTGCTGCCAATTACAACACTATATGCGAGTGGCTTAAGCTATCTAAGCGTACCCGAGTGATGCTGGGTACACCCTATAAGAACGTGTGGAATTTTGATGAGACTAGCGTTGCACTTGGTGTATGTACCAACTAGCAGGTTATTGCAGATGCAAGGAAGAAGAAAGCTTATAAGAAATCTCCAGAATCGCACGAGTGGGTAAGCATACTAGAGTGCGTTAACGCGGTAGGCAAGAAGCTACAGTGCCTTATTATCTTTACAGGAAAGAATATCTAATTAACGTAGTTTCCCTTAGTTAACACACCTGACTGGCTATACATAACCTTAGAGAACGGCTAGACGTTAAATGCTATTAGTATTAAGTGGTTAAGGCGCATATTTATACTACAAACTTTACTATTAGATACTAGCCACTAGCTGCTTATTCTTAATAGCTATAGCTCCTACACACCTATTAACTTTATGTGGGAAGCTAAGTGTCAGGCTGGGCTCTGCCCACTCAGCCATCTAAACCTCCAAAAGGCATCACTATCGCGTATTAGGCGATAGCAGGCAGAACAGTACTGATATCTGCCATCTCAACTCACTTGAGACGACTCCGCCTCGCACACGCCGCGCAAGGCCTGACACTAAGAAGAATAAGATACACCTTCTCTATCTCCCGGCGCACGCGTTGTACCTTCTTCAACCTCTTAATCTTGCTCTATTCTTAGTGGTCAAGTCGCGCTATCGCGACGCGATCAGAGCGCTCTCTGCGCTTAATAACGCAGCGCCTATTAAGAAAGAGCGCTTTATAGTCTTATATAACCTAGCACAAGAGGAAGGGCTTACACCAAAGACAATTTAAGCTAGTTAGAAAGCTACTAGGCTTTGCCCGTACAACCCAAAGCTAGTACTCTACTCATCTCAGATTACTGGGCGCCTAAGTACACTACTACTAGCAGATCAGGACAGAGCGCTGTCTGAGGCATTATTTGCAACACCACGGAGCTCTTAGCAGCTAAGGCGCGCGCAGCAGACGCTGCTAGGATCCGAGAACCTCTCGCGAAGTACCCAGGAGGTTCTTACTAAAGCAGCTAAGGCTATTGCCCTTACCAACGCTAGGGCTGCTGGGCTTAAGGCTGAGAATCAACGACTTAAATATTAACTAGATAGTACTAAGATTACACGGGTAAGAAAGTGCGTTCAAATTGACCTAAATAAGCGCTTTACAAACGTTGAAGCAATTAAGGCTGCGAAAGCTCTGGCTGCTATTTAAGAGGCAGAAAACGCTGCTAAAAACCCTAAAAAAGAAGCTAAAGAAGCAGCTAAAGAAGCAGCAGCTCGTACTCTTAATTCTATATGTACAGTATACTAATTGTAAGCGTTGTGGTTGAGCTATCGCAATTCAAAGTAAGGTGGTTACAATTGGTTGGGTGGCCCAAAAGTATATGTGGCCCAAAAGTATATGGCCGAGCTTACCATAAAGAAGCCATGAGTAGACGAATTTACCACTAAGAGTCAAATGTCTCTGTTTCTGCTAAGTTTGTTCAACGTTGTAAATCTTGTGAACCATTTCTACATGCTCCGCAGCCAAGCGTTCCGCATTCAAATCCTCATAAGCAACACTCCATGGGAATTCAGCCCGCAGTCTTGACATCGAGACGATCGATCTAAAACCCATGTGTTGGATCTGTGAAGGTGTCAAGACGTAACGTGCCAAGCCACGCGAGAGAGCGTAATCACGTATGATCAAATCGTGCGGTCTATAAGACGCATTTTCCCGGATTGCTTGGATCAAACCTGGCAGGTGATTCCGCGCGAAAATATTGCCTTGTACACAGGGCCCCCATGCCTGCACACTGGTTCCGGGGCGTGGTGGGAGTATCGATGCCTTCCATGTTTGAAAGAAGAGAATAACGAACGAGGGAACTGTTGCAAGACATAAGACGATGACAGTCGGGATTGCGAGGATCCGTCTTCGACCATACCGCCTACTCAGAAAAGTACAGCCGACGATGATTGCACATATGATCGTAATCAGTGTGAGAGCATCTCTGCTGAGGATCTGCGTTGAGCCCCATCCCAAAGATCGAGTTTGGTTGAATAACCTAAGGTCTTGCCATTGTTCGCCGATACGATCCTCGATCTCTTGCACGGCCAGCCTTGTTCTTGCAAGCCATTCATAAGCCAGCAGAACATTATTTTCTAGTATGGCGATATACGGCGACCCGGATTCTTCAAGGCATGCTTGCAATGCGTAAGCATGATCAAGCCCAGCCTTATGAACATTTCTCTCGCTGCGTGCCAGCTCATCCAAGAACGTGTGCTCAATGACTGATGTGACATCCTGGGCTGTAAACATGCGATTTACCAGATGATTAACCGACTGCTGTAAAGGGGAAGTATACTGTTGCGATGCAAGTCGGTCCTACAGGTCCTGATCGTCACCTCTGTTGACTATCCTGGACTAGCACGTCTTAGAGCATGTATATATCGTTACCTTCTAGCTAGATAACAACTCAGCGCAGTTTCTATCATTTTCAGCGGCTGTCTACGCCGCCACATATACGATGCGTTTGTGCTCGTGAGGTAGACCCGTAGGTCAAGGTCCTGTCGCTCGGCCTTCGTTAAACCCGCCAAAGCGCTTGCAACAGTGAGCTTATTATGTTAGCTACACCCATGAATCTTGCAATTAACTTACTTCAGCTGTCTTTACACTTGCATCCACGCCTCGGGGCTCATGCACTACCACTGCACACAAGCTTGCAATTACGGCTTTGTGAAAGCCCGTTTCACGATCGCCAGTTTCGTCTGTGTTTCTGGACTTGAGAAACGCCGTAGCTTGAAGCTCACGCTGGACACTATGTGACCTCTCGAAGGCTAAAGCAGGACGAAAGTACATGCTACCAGGGTCACGATAGAAGTGCGCAGATGCATCTTAATCTTATAATTCTAGGGCTTATACTGCAGTAATACTGTTGTAGTCTTATTATTGCAGAAGAGTTCTTTATAACTCTTATATTTATCTAGGATATTAGGAGTTACACTCTTTTACTCCTTAACTATTACTTTGTAATCTATAGGCTAGTTAGTATCTGTGTAGTTAACTACTCTATCTTAGCACGTCTTAGTTAAAGAGATAATTACTATCTCCTTCTTATCTGCTAGCTGCATCGTAAGCTGCGCAGGTCTTAATTGCAGTGTGCTGTAGTCGCAATCTAATAAAAGCGTGTGCTTAACCTAGTCTATCTTTAGGTTGTGCTTCTATAACTAGGGAAGTCCTAATATAATATTATAAGTAGCTATCCTAAAAATATCTAGGTCTATTTCCTTATAGTGCTTGCTTAGTGTTATAGGAACAGACAATACTTTGTAGTTAATCTCTAATTCCTGCAGTATAGGCTCTCTATTTGCAACGCGTAATAGATATAGATCCTTCTTTAGCTAAGGCTTAAGTCTAGCTTGCTATATAGCTTGTAAAGAGATGTAATTTAACTATAATCCTAAGTCTAATAGTGCTGTTATACTTACTCTATTTAGTTTAACAGGTAGCTTAATAAGCAAATTTATCCTAATAGTATTAAGGGACTGTATATTAGAGTGTTAGCTTGCTAGCCTAAAAAAGACTCCTTATTACTAAACCTGCAAGCCTCCTTATCTTACTTATATTATTAACATTTGTTGTTTAGGCATTATTACTAGATCTTATTAGTGCAGTTGCTGTTAATAATAATATACTTAAGTACTGCTTCGCGTTTATCCTTACTAGGAAAGTAGTCTTTCTAGCGTTTGTTAGTTAGATAGTATCTGCATTTGTTGTCTAGGCACTTGTGCTATTAGTAGCAATATCTGCGTAGTTTGCTTAGAAACTATCCTGCTGCATTCTTGTCTTAATAGTAGATAGAGTATATATTATAGTTGCAAGCTGTCTATATTAATATTCTATATTGTAGGTTCTAGTAGTTTAGTATATAAGTATATAATTCTTTATAGTAAATAGCTAGCGTGTAACTCTTTATATTACTATTAGTAGAGTAGGGTACAGTTATTATAGTTGCCTAGTTGTCTGCGTCCTGTTAATCCTATTCCTGCTCTAACTTAAGGAGGTTATTAATAGCAATTAGGGCTATCTTGCAGTCTTTCTTTATCTGCGTAGTAGGGTAAGGCTTATCCTCTGTCTATATTCCTTAATTATAGTAGCCCTTTAGGAACTTCTATAGTTCTTCCTAAATGCATTCTAGTCCTTTGCTAGCCGTAGCATTAGTCAGTGCCTATGCTAGGTAGGCTCTAGCAAAATTAAGTTTACAAGTCTAGTCTTCTATTATCCTACGTTTGCAATAACAAATCTAGTAGTGTTTAATAAGGTACGTGTATTAGTTGTAGTCGTAATCTAGTAACTGCTTTGCGAGTTCTTTTATCTTAATCTTGTCAAGTTGTGTAATAACGCGATTACACTTAGTTAAGAACTCTAAGTCCTCTGCGGAATAGTAAGGCGTGAGAGGTTAGTTGTGCTAGCTCTTGTCCCTGCCTTCTATATAGTTACTGTCTAATTCTAGATCTTCTATAAGTTAACCTACGCTGTAAGTAACTACTTCCTACTCAGCGTTATTAGGGTCGTCGTAAGTTAGCATATTAAGTTGTCTAACTACCTTATTCTTTAAACAACAGTCCCTAGTAAAGTAGCCTTATTTACTATAACTATAACAAGTTACTAAAGGCTTATTATGCTTCCTATTACTACCTAGTTTCTTCTTGTTCTACTGTCCTAGTCCCTTGTTAATATTAGAGAGGTCTATAGCTTTAGCTCTGTAGTATCTACTATTAGTACTATTATAGATCTTGCAGCCGGTATTTAGTTAGTATTAGTTACCTTATTAGTTGCCTCGTCTAGCGGCACTATTTCTCTAGGGGTTCTTGTTAAACGTGGGTAGCGGACAGGCCGTCGTGCCTCGCGCATAAGGGTCGTTGCGAAGTTCTTGTCTAAGCTCGTATAGCTTAACGTTAATATCAATAGCTGTGTTAACAAGCTTGTCTAAGGTATCAGTGCTAGCGCTGGTGCGTATTAGCTCCTCCTTGACCTGTGGCTTAAGGCCTTAACAGAATATCATTATTAAAGCAGTATCGTCCTAGTTAGTGTTAGCAGCAAGTTGCTAAAAGTCCGCAGCGTAATCGGCGGCTAACGCGGTCTAACAGATACGCTAGATATTACGTTATACAATAATAGGTTTATTAGAAACACTAAAAACAGGTTTAATCTTAAGTTTAAAGGCGTTAAAGTCCTTTATCTACTTATCTACTTCTTTAGGAGCATTGCCTTAGTTATACTAGAGCAAGAACGGCTTAATCTAGGTAAAGGCTTTATCCTTTATATAACTTACCACGAGGGTAACTCGTTTCTCCTTAGGTACCTTCTCTCCTTAAAATATAAAGAAGAGGTCCTATAAGATAAGCTAGTTATTAAGCTTCTTACATTCTCTGCAGAAGACTTCGGGCTTGTTAATAACTATAGTATTAGTAGTAGTAGTAGTTCTATCTAATATATCTATATTAACAGAGTTGTTAGGGGTAGCGCAGGATCCTAAGGTTGTAGATATCTTAGGGTGTTTAAAATATTAAAGTTATACTTTAAGCAAAGCTTGTAAGCACTAATTCTATTAGTTCTTAAGGATAAATATAGTAACAGGGATTCTAAAGGGTATTAGGATGTGCTAAGTAAAACACTTATTTGCACAGTAACGATAAGTAGTACAGAGAGTACTGTCTAGCTTAAAGGTTAGTTAAGATCTAAAGACAAACTTGATTAACTAGGTTGAATACAAACTATAAGAGTTGTGTTCCTACGTACTATATACTTAGAGATGTTCTATGCTCGTTCTATTGTTCTAGTATTATTCTAATTTAACACAGACTAGAACATTGTAACATTCCTTAGAACACACGTAACATGTTCTATTGTAGCGTTCCGCTAAGGCTTTAGAATACGTAGGGTGTGTTCGTTATTAGTCTGTTAATGCTAACCTTCTTAAAGACTATTAGGTTATCCCTAAGTATTATTAATCCTCCTCTCTCTTATCTTCTGCCGTGCCCCTTCTAAGGTTCGTAACACTTAGCTGCAGCCTAGTAGAGCTCTACCTTATATATTATAGTAAGTAAGATATAGTACTCTTCTCTTACTCTATATAACTAATACTAATTATTATATAAATTTATAGTAGTATATTGCTTTATATATTAATATACCCTTTTTAATACTACTTTAGAGAAAGTTACTACTTTACCTACTTATTATAGTAAGCAGATATACTTAGTATCTAGTACGAGTTTCTTAAGAGAGTCCTGCTAAAAGATATAGGCCTTAGCTATATTAAAAGGTGTTTTAATAAGACTATAGAACTAGGAGTAGATAAGACTATCTTTACGCTCTTTACTATTTAGAGCAGTAAAGAGAGTAATATTACTACTATCCCTTATAGTAGTAAAGTAGTACTTTGTATAGCTTAGGCTTCCTCTTTTTATCTTTCTATTAGGTAGTGTAGTACGCCTTGTACTAATATAACTATTAAGGTAGTAGTCTTTCTAGAGATAAACCTCTCCTAAAGAGGACTCTAGAGGCACAGAATAGTTTAGAAGGTTGTTATGCTTAGATATAACCTATTTACTAAGATTAATAAAGGTATTATCTATACTATAGTACTCTAGGTAGGTTACTACGTCCTATAATTAACTCTACTTAGTAAATAAATTACTTAAGCTAGGTGTTATATACTCTAGCTTAGTGTTCTTAGAATGTACAAACAGCCTTAGATTACGTATCTTACTTAAATCAGCGTGTTAGTTAAGAGTACGTAGGATACGCTGCTAAATATTGTGTAAATGCTGAGGCTGAAGCGCGTACTTAAGATTCTGCTAACAAGAACCTATAGTGTCCTTTCTAGCGTGTGTTTTGTTTAATAGGGTTATTATATTAATACTAGCTATAGTAGCTGTTTCTAGAAGGTGTTATAGTATATTTAAACTATTAACTTTAGCCTCTATAGCTAGTATAAGTACTCTATTATACTAGATAGTTAACTTATTCTTAGTAAGATATATAGAGGCCTTATAGTTAAGATCTGTACACAGCTCTAGGAAGAAGATTAACACCTAAAGTAACTCTATACCTATAACTATACTAAGGTAGTAGTAAGAGATCTTGTATATAGAGATAGCTTGTTCTCTAAATCTTGTATAATACTTGTCCTACTTTAGTATAGGTAGACTAAAGTATATATTATGTATAATATTATTTGCAGCGTTCTAGTTTAGTAGCTAGTAGATCCCCTAGCAGGCAAATCCTAGGCTGCTAGAGAAGCAGCAAAGGCTATTAATATTATAGGTAGTCTTTAGGGCTAAACTCTCCCTACTGCCTGTATAGTGTGTAGATATATAGAGGCTAAGTAGGTTACCTTTATCTAGAGTGCCTATATCTTTAGGGTAGGTAGTAGTACTTATTCCCTTAAAGGTAGCCTATAAGTCTAAGCTAGGCTGTATACTTATCTAGTCTAGGAATCTAAGACTGCTAAGTATATTAGGAAGAGGCACTCCTCCTATATATATCCTACTAGCTAGCTAGGTAATTAAGCTAAAAGAAGAACACCTTAAGTAGATGTTACTTTCTTAGTAGCAAGTAGTGTAGTAGTGTTCTCCTTCTATATATTAGTCTACTATATATCTTTAAAACTGCCTTAGCTGCTATATAAGCTTTTAAGCTGTACTTTCTTCTACATCTTCTATATCTACTATATCTACTATATCTCCTATATCCTCTACTTCTCCTATATTTCCTGCATCTCTTATTCTTTCTACTTCCCCTATCTCTTCTAGATTATATTCCCTAGGGTGTTAAATAGGTCTACTAGGCAGTTATACCCTTTTGCTGCTTTGTATCTAGCTGTTTTGTTAAACTATAGGACTGCCTAACTCTTAGCTACTTAGGCTAGAGCTAGAACTATTACTTACTCTCTAACTAAAAGGAGTAGCAGGTAGAGACCTTAGCTAAACAGGTATAGCAGGAATAGGCCTTAGCTAGGTAGGGGTAGTAGCTATAGGCCTTAGTTAAGTAGGGGTAGCAGGTATAGCCCTAGCCTAAGGCGTAGAAATGTAGTTAGTAATAGTATTAGCCTAGTATAGGAAAGAGATTTTGCGTTTCTTACTAGAAGAAGATAGACTTTAAGGACTACTATATATAGTAGGTGCTTGTTCTCTAGGGGAGCTAAATAGAGATACCTGCCCCTATATTAGTATAGTAGCTAGATACTATATATCTACTTCTATACTTTTTATAATTTGCCCTCCTCTTATCTACTAATTAGATACTCTTTTATTCTAGATATTATTCTCTTCTCTAAGTACTTCTTGCTCTTCTCTCTAGGCTCTCTACTCTTCTTTACTAAGCTCCCTTTCTTTACTAAAATCTAGTAATAGATCCTATTCTATCCTAGGTTCTGTAGGTATACTTAGGTTATTAAGTGTCCTTACTATTAAGCGTACACGTAAGCCGCGTATACCTATATACTCTAGGGTTAGCTTTAGTATATCTCTAGGTAGCTCTAGCTTATAAGGGATAAAGATAAGTAAGCTCTCCTTAAAAGGTCTACTCTTAGCTTATATCTTAGCAGCCTTGTATAAGCTCTATTTTGCTGCTTTTACTTCCTTGCTAGTAGCGTATTTCCTAGGCCTGCCTGCTAGCATGCTAAGGCAGAGCTGTAAAGCAGCCTTAGTAGAGGAAAGCTAGGTAGGTAATAAGAATAACTACTAGTAGAGAAGATAGAAGAGGTTATAATAAGAAAAGTATATAAGGGGAGGGCTCCTAACCTAGAGACTAATGTGCAAAATCTAATAAATTTAATATATATCTCCTAGGCTACTTAGAGAATAATTATAGCAATCCTTACTACTTAGTTATTAGCCTCTAGCATTAACTACTAGGATTATAGATAAGGATTTACTTACTATAGGACAGCTTATAAAAGAGTTAGGAAAATTTACCCTTTTCTATTACTATATTTACTATAATAGTATCTATTACTATCTATTACAGTAACCTTAGGCTCCTTATTTTTGCACTAGTAGCTTAACAGATACCTGCCGAAGAAACCCTTAAGTAGTAGACTTAGTAGTATCTATAGTGTTAGCTATTTCTATATCTATACCCTTATTCTCTCCCTTAGCACCTTCTATAACCTCCTATAGCTTCTTAGGGAGGTAGTATACCTCCTTAATCTTTTTAGCTACGTCGTTAACCTTGTAGTTAAACAAGTTGCAATTAGTTATGTTCTACGCGCCTAGGTTAGAGTCCTCTAGTACGCAGCTGCTACCCTGCTTATCTACTAAACTCTACTATTTAGGGATGTTAAAATTAAGCAGATTAGGTATATTAACAATATCTATACCTACCTTATTCTATACTAGGTTAGCGATATCTATTACTATCTATTATAGTACTTATATCTAGGGTTTATGCTTCTATAATATATAGGAAGGGGGTAATATCTACTAGTATAATATCTAACCTTAGGTTAAGTATTATATTTATTAAGTGTACTGTATTGTTTATATTAAAGTAGTTATAGGGGACGTTCTGCAGGTAGTTAACTAAGACATATTATATTTGCTAGTATAGTCCTAGGAGGAGGTAGTAATTACTAAACTTGTTATAGAGCTTAAGTTAGCAGTGTTGCTACTATTACTTAAGTTGCACTATTAGAAGAAGGCCTATTACTGCCCTCTCTAACTTTATAAAGAGGAGTAGAAAAGGGGGTATAGGATAGCTGTCTGCTAAGAATTAAAAGCTCCTAATGTTATCTCTTATAGTCTTAAGCATCTACAACTATATAATATTAGCGCTGTCTATTATAGTCTATTACAACATTAAACTTACTTTCCCCTCCTTAGGGAAGTTAGGCCTGTCTAGATCTAGTTCTAGGTAGTCGCCCTAAAACGTTTCCTTATCCTTATTAGAGTAGAACACAAGATAGTACTATAGGTATTAGTATAAAGCTAGTAATACTTATCTATACTTACTATAAATACTATATTATCTATAATATTAGTAATATATTATATCTAGTTATTCTCCTCTCTGTCTCCTTTAAGCTTAAACTACTTAGTAGTAAAGCAGGTAAACGCCTCTGTATAGAATTTCTTTATCGTGACCTACTAAATGTACTTATATTCTTTCTTAACGTTACTTATTTCGTGCTCGCTAATATTGTCTATATTTACTATTTAGGTTAGTGCTGTCTATTACAGGTCTATTACGTTTTCCTTACCTTTAACGTCTAGGCCCTCTATAGGCTTAAAACCAGCCTTGGCCTTTTACACGCCTTTGTTAAGCAGGATCCAGGCCTCGGCGCCCTAAGTTAGGGCCTTAGGGGGCATTAACTTAGGTATGTTCTAGTTATAGTACTATTCTATTAGCTTGTAGAAAGTGTCTACAGGTATAAGGTTAATACTGTCTAGTAGGTTGTAATCTTAGAACTGCTAGGTAGCTGTCTTTCTCTTATATATGCTGTATTGTGTTAGCTATCTATTACTGTCTATTATAAGTATGTCTTACTGTTTAGCCTATACTATATTTACTACCTAGATTTTAAGGTTACTTTTAATCTAGGGCTAGTTAATCTTCGAGGTTATTATAGAGTTATAGTGTAGTGCACTAACAGTCTTATCTTTAATAATATTAGACTTTACGCAGGAAAGGGCCTTAGTCTTATTAGTCTACTACTTTAGCAGAGTACGAACATACTTACAGTACTATTAGCTTGTTTAGCCTTAGCAACTTCTTTATAGATGCTGTAAAGCAAGCTTATCTACTTCCTAGATTTCTCTATACTTAGGTTTTTACTGTACACCTTTTTAGGCTGAATATCTAACTTGTATATGTACCGAAGTATTATGTATAGGCTGAATTAATTATTATAGCTAAGGGCTTTAGGGCGTCTAAGGATATTCTCTTTATCTTTATTACCCTTGTTATTACTATTAGCTATAGCTATTAGCCTGTAGAGCTGTAGAAAGTTAGCAACTTTTATTACTCTATTTATTACAGTAGGAGCAAGTGCGTAATAGATACTAAATACTGTATAATAGATATTATTTTTGTATAATAGATATTACTTACTAACGTAAAACCTATGCAAGTAGGCCACCTAAGCGAGTGGGCCACCCTAACAAGCTATTAGGCCTACCAACCTTCACACCTTAATAGATCAACCACTAGACCTCGAATCGCTTTCAAAAGAAGAGAGAATCAAGCTTGCACTCTAAGCACTTAAAAAACCTTAAGAGCTAAGCGTGCAACGCGCTGCTGTTGTCTACAACGTGCCAAGAGCAACCCTCCAACAGCAACGCGCTAGAACGCAGTTAACATGCAACACCTACCCGAAGTTATCAGCTTTAACTAAGGCAGAAGAGCAGACACTTGTGCAGTATATAAAGAAGCTTAACGCGCAAGGGCTTGCCCTAACACTTTGTTAGGTTAAAGATATAGCTAATTAACTGCGCGCTACACGCAACGCAAAGCCTATTAGGCCTTACTAGGCTTTAAACTTTATTAAACGCAAGCCTAGACTCTAATTGCGTATAACTTAATAGAGGGATCGCTAGAGAGTCCTCTGTAGCAACCTAGCTATTATTAGGCCCTAGTTTAACCTAGTACAGAACGTTAAGGCTAAGTACAGCATCTAGGACGAAGATACCTATAACTTTGACGAGACTAGCTTTACTATAGGCATCGGAAATTGCGTCAAAGTAGTTACTGTATTAGAGAGACGCACTCAGCCTATTAGAGTCTAGCAGGGAGACCGTAAGTAGGTAACAATAATCGCTGCAATTAACGCGATAGGCTAGGCAATTGCGCCCTACCTTATCTTTAAAGCAAAGAACTACAACAAGTCTTAGTACCCTAATCTGAAGCCCTAATAGCGCATTAGGGTTAGTAACAACGGCTAGACTACAAATAATATTAGTATAGCCTAGCTAAGGCACTTTGTTAAGCAGATTTAGGGCCGGAGGGTGGGTAGCTACGTGCTGCTAATACTTAACAGCTACAAGAGCTACAAGTCACTTGCCTTCTAGGATCTTTGCAAGGAGAGCAAGATAATTACCTTATGCATGCCTACGCACTTATCTCACATCCTGCAGCTACTTGATGTAGGTTGTTTTGCCCCCTTAAAGCGGGCATATAGCAAGGAAATCAGAGTCTTAGTGCTTAACTATATTAGCTAGATTAACAAGAAAGCCTTTATCGCAACCCTTAGGGAGGTATTTAAGAAGGCGTTTTCAAAGGCAAATATCCTATTAAGTTTCAGAGCGACTAGCTTAGTGCCTAGTAACCTATTAGTAGTGCTATCGAAGCTTGAGGTAAAGCCTCGCACGCTATTACCGCCTCTCTTAGCAGAGCCCTAATAGAACCCTAAGACACCTACTAACGCTAATAAGATAGAGGCTCAATTAACGCTGCTTCGCGATCGTATTCAAAGGCACTAAGGATTATCACTAACTCTAATAGTTAAGATCGTTGATTAGCTACAGAAAGGCACTGTAATGCTGCTGCATAGGCAGACGTTGTTAGCAGCTTAAGTGCTACAGCTTGAAGCGTTAAACAAGGCTGCTTCTGAGCGCAAATCGCGCAAAAGGAAGCGTATTCAGAAGGGTAGAGACCTATTAAAGGAAGAGTCAGAGGACTTAATCGCCCAATACGACGTTAGGGCGCAGATTAAGGGGGAGAGTTGCGAGGGTAGGGCTTAAACAGGTGCAGGCAAGAGGGGTAAAAGTTACTATAAGCGCTGCAGAGAGACTAGGCATAACTTACGCACGTATAAGAAAGATATAGTAGACGTTAGCAATTAATAATATCTACTATAGGTTATAATACAATATTATATTATTAAGCAATTATAGTTAGTAGGCCTAATAGCTTGTTAGAGTAGCCTACTTGCTTAGGTAGCCTACTTATATAGGTTTTATATTATATAAGAGATAAGTAGGTAGTCTATGCGTTATATAAAATATATATTTAGGGTTAGAGTAGGTAAGTAGTAGGAAGGGTAGGAGTAAAAGGTTATAGATAGTAGGTCCCTAGCGTGTTACGTAACTATATATATATACAGACCCTTACTTTTACTCTATCCCTATCCCTACTAATCCTCTACTTTCTAAACTTAGCTCTTTTACCCTAATTTTTTCGCCTACAATATTAATTTACTATTAACTATAGCCTAGCAGCCTTAGCTCCTCTAACAGATTAACGATTTAGTGTCTAGTTTCTCTAAATCTGCCTGCATATGTAACTATATGTAATAGACTGTAATAGATAGTGTACTAACTGTTTATAGTACTCTTTAGTAAAGACTAATCTACTACTATTATAGCCTTCGCTACTAATCCCCGCAACAATAATAAACCTCTTCCTATCTAGTTCCTTCCCTAAGATAAACTTCTAGTGCAGCCTACTAGGGATACTAATAAGTTAGAACTATCTAAAGAAGTAAGGGATTGTAATAGACGTGTAATAGACGTTATACTAACCTTCTAGGATAATAAGGAGGGCCCTCCTGCTGTGCATAGACTAAACCCCTAGAAAACTATCCCTAGCTGCACTAATTTGCTGCAACATGTTCTCTTGTCTTCTCTAGAACTAGAATCAGACTTTAAACCCCCTCTCCTTAGTACTAAGCCTAGACCTTGTAATAAGACGGCCCCTGCAAAGAAGTTAAGTGCTAAAAAGGTCTCTTAGGACTGCATTAAGAAGGCTAAGAAAAGGCCCTATTAGAAGATCCCTATAGCTCCTCTCCTAGCAAAGCTACCGTCTCTAGGCAGGGATCTACGCAGCAATGTTAAGAGGCGCAAGCTAGGTAGTAAGTGTCTATTACAGTCTATTACAGTTTCTAGAGTATACACTAATTTATATAGAAACTGCTTTACACGAGATTAAGCACTAATAGAAAGATAGTATTGCTAAGGGTGTAATTCTGCAATAGATACTATTTGCGCGGCTTATAAGGGACGTTATGCTTAATATCCTAACACTAGATAGTAACAAGTAGTGTATTTAGATTAAAGCGCTTAATGCACTTAGGTTTGCCTGTAAGTAGATAGTGTAGAACTAATTTTATAGTAAGTTTACATCTATAATAGACTATAATAGACAAGTAATATCTAACAAACTTAGCAGCCTTAAACGTTACTATTAATACTAGTTAACAAACTCTTATAGTTAAGGATATTAAAACGGCCTAGTAGTGTGTATACAACTTACGCTATAAGAGTAAGTTTATTAATAAGTAGGAGGGTAACTTTAAGGCTACTACTTAGTCTAGGCTTAAGCTGGCTAAGAGGCCTGCCCTTTAGAAGCCTAGAAAGTAGAGGGAACAACTAGCTAGATTATGTAGTAGTAGGTCCTGTTAAAGTAGTAGAAGTATATCTAGTTAGCAGGTTAAACTTATTAGCTATATAGTTATAGCTACTTACTACTATACGTTCTGTAGCGTCTTAAGCACCCTTAAAAATTTAATTCTATATCTTTTTAATAACCAGCTTATATTTGCTTGCTTTGCAATTATAATACCTATTTATATGCTAATGTTGTATATAAGAATTACCTTAGAGTTACCTGCCTACGCCTTATCTAATAGCAACAATATAGAAATTTACTGTGCAAGACCTCTATATAATGCGCCTAGCTTATATAAGCCTACTACCTTTATTGCAGAAAATAGTTCTCTGTATTACAGCTACAGAAGCAAAATAGGCATTAATTATAAATTAGGTTAGTATAGCTAAAGACTTAGGGTTACCTGCCTGCGCCTTACCTAACAGTAATAGTACTAAAATTTGCTGTATATTACCTCTGCGTAATATGTATAGCTTTTACAAGCCTATTGCCTTTATTACAGAAAATAGTTCTCTGTATTGCAGTTGCAGAAGCAGAATAGGTATTAATTACAAATTAGGTTAGCGTAGCTAAGGACTTAAGGTTACCTACCTACGCCTTACCTAACAGTAACAGTACTAAAATTTGCTGTGTAATACCTGTTAAAGTCGTACTTTAAGCAAAGCTCGTAAGCACTAATTTTGTTAGTTCTTAAGGATAAATACAGTGATAGGGATTCTAAAGGGTATTAGGATATGCTAAGTGAAATACTTGTTTGCACAGTAACGATAAGTAGTACAGAGGGTACTGTCTAGCTCGAAGGTTAGTTAAGATCTAAAGACAAACTTGATTAACTAGGTTAAACACGAACTGTAAGAGTTGTGTTCCTACGTGCTATATACTTAGAGATGTTCTATACTCGTTCTATTATTCTAGTATTGTTCTAATTTAACACAGACTAGAACATTGTAGGATTCCTTAGGACATACATAACATATTCTATTGTAGCGTTCTGCTAAGGCTTTAGAACACGCAGGGTATGTTTGTTATTAGTCTGTTAATACTAACCTTCTTAAAGACTATTAGGTTATCCCTAAGTATTATTAATCCTCCTCTCTCTTATCTTCTACCGCGCCCCTTCTAAGGTTCGTAACACTATCCTCCCCTTCTAATCTTTATGTCCTTATAAACTAACTCTATAGTTTCTAGAAGCACAGCCTACTGCTATTCTGTCAGCAATCGAATTAACTACACTAGTTAGTTAGCAATAGTGTCTTACCAATATTGTGCGAAGAAAGGTCTTAAGTGTCGGATATCGTTGTTGAAGAAGGAGTGTAGGAATTGCTATTGTATAGGTAGCTAGAAGTGTGTTCTGATAGAGGTTCCGATTCCGAACTTTAACCAAATTAATTGTAAGATAGAACGTCTTAAATAGTAAGAGGCTAAAGCTAATAAAGCTAAGTCTGCTGCCTTATAAGCTGTTATAGCTGCTTGTGCGAATAAAGATTATATCCGCAAACAAAAGAAAATATTAAAGCATCGCGAATAATAGTAGGTAGATAAGACTAGGTAGTACATAGAGGATATTAAGGCTCTTAAGGCTATTAAAGGCATTAACTACGATATTACTTAGCTAGAGGACAGCCTTATGCCTAGTTCCTTAGCTCTTAATTAGAGTGCTTTTATACTGTCCGTTTTAGAGGGCGACCTGTCTTTCCCTTCCTTCAAAGATACTAAGACAAGAGCTGTTAGTAGTTTGTAAGGTTTGTAGCTAGTTCCTATGTGTTTTCTAAGTTAGGATATCCTAACTATTTAACTAGATATTTGTTGTTGTTGTTCCGCTTGCGGTTCTGTATTATTTGTTTAACTTCCTATTTGTTGTTACTATTAGATTAGTAGTAGAAGTCTTTCTAAACTAGTGTTTTAGCGTCAGCAGGTTCTAACAGTAATATGTAGAATACTAGGTAGATCTTTGCATCCTTTAGCAACTTAAGTCGAAAGTTAACTGAGCTGATTTGCTTAGAAATAAAAAATAGTCCGACTTTATCTTTGTCTAGTTTCTTTATTAGTCTTCTTATGCGTAGGTTTTTTGTAAGGAGATATACTTTATCCCCCTCTTTTAGCAGAGGTGCCGTTTTTCTTTTCTTATTAACATAAGAGATTGCTTGTGACTAAGCTTTTGCAATGTTTTTAAGCAACCTCTAATGTACTTCCTTAAGTATATCAACTGTACTAAGCACTTGCTCTGCTTAGATATTTGTATTAAAGTTTTAAGTAAAGAGATTTAGGTGTCTTCTGTAATTCGCAAAGAACGGCTGGCTGGCTGGCTGGCTGGCTGGTATTCATTTTACGTCTAGCTAATAGAGAACAAATCTACTATCTCGCCTCCCGAAGGGCATATACGACGTGCTAAGCTATGGGATTACAGTGCTAACACACTACCTTAGAAAGCATTTCTTGCCTGCGCGGGTATTGCTACCGTTTCAGAACTACAGCTCCCCTTCTAGTCAGGGAGACTGAGCAGCTTGTGTACATTAGGGTGGACCCCTTGTGTGTGTTTAGAGGCCGTTAAGTGCCAGAAGAGTAGGAAAGTAGGAGGGAGAGTAGGTAGGAGAGTAGGGAAGGAGTACAGTTATTTACTGCTGTCGCAGCGTAGGGTGAGCTACCGGGGGCAGACCTTGGTGTAGTACTGCGTGAGTTGGGTAAAGGCTCTGAAAGCCTCTGGGTCCCCAATCAGCGCGGCAGTATACGCTAGGCCATCGCTCCTGCTAGACGGTGGTAGAGGTGGTCGAAGTGGCCATCGGCCAAAGACCCCTAGAGTCTTGCGGCAGAGCGCAAGGTGCTCTGGTGTCTTGTCGCGCCCGCATGAGCAGGTGAGTTTTGCATCGTTGTGATTAAACTTTCGGTGGTACCAAGCAAAGTCGCCGTGCATAGTTCGGATTGAGAGCAGTCTGGCCAGGGTGGCTCTTGGCAGGTCAAGTTCACGTATTCTGCTGTGCGGTGAGTAGTCTAACTCCCAGCGTTTGTACCATTCTGAGAGTTTGGTCTTTTTGTCTGACCACCAGATCTGTTGCGCGCTGCGCAGTGCCTTGCGAGCGTCTGTTTTGATGCCTGAGAGTGTCGGCATAGCAGCTTTCCCCGTAGGGGGCGAGGGGTGACGAGCTTCCAGGTTGGCTAGTCTGTCTGCTGTCTCGTTTCCTTCGATGCCTAGGTGCCCAGGAGCCCATTTGATAGAAACGTCGTGGGTCTCCATAGCGCCGTGGCACTCTAGGAAGGCCCATTGGGAAGTAGAGGGTGCGTCGCCTCTTAGGCCCCATATCACTGAGGTGCTGTCTATGCACAGCCATATCCGGCGTGTGTTGAGGTCTGGCTGTCTTATAGTATGCTGGAGGCCCTTCCATGCTCCTACTGCTTCCGCGTCAAAGACGTGTGAGGTAGGGTGGAGTGACCCACGTCCTGTGTGGAGTTGTCTTCCGTCCTGATACACTGCAAAGCCATATGTCACTCGCTTTACCCCCTCCTTTGTGTATTGCTCCGAGCCGTCTGAGAAGATAGTAACGTCTAAAGGCGGGAGGTGGGCCCACCATTCTTTAAAAGCCTTTGCTGCGGTCTTTTTGTCTCTACCTGCTGTTGGGTCTTTTCGGCAGCCGGGCGAGTAGTGGGGGGCTGTTAGTACTGTCCTAGGTATCTCCAGCAAGAGAGACCCTAAATACTGAACTTTGGTCCGCACTCGCTGCAGCTTTCCGGCTGTTCTGCCTGTACTCATCCTCATGGCTGCTATGCGGCTAGTCAGTGGATGTTCTGCATCTATAGTGCGTAGATGTGTCGCAAAACGGAGTTTGGCTCCTTCTAGCGCAGTGGCAGCCGAGAGTAGTCCGGCGTCTCGGAAAAGAGTAGCAGTAGGAGTTGTTTGCCACACTGGGAGTATCCCTCTTGCTGCTATAGCTAGTGTTTTATCCATAGCAGATATGTGCCACCCAACGTAGGTGTTGACTTCTGCTGGCCTGCCTGGTTTGAGTGTGCGTGGAGGCTTAGTCCGGCCTCTGTACCAGCACTCGGCCCCGTACAGAAGGGATGGGTATACGCAGGCTATAGTGGCCTTACGCAGAGAGCTAGCTGGTGGTCCGTAGGCTGTTCTTGCTAGGCTGCGGATGTGATTGGCTACCTTGGCCGCCTTTGCGTTGTGTGTGGCTACGTGCCGCTTAAAAGTGAGTTTGCGGTCGAACCAGATCCCTAGCCATCGGAGGGCTGGCGGGATTCTTGACCCATTTGGTAGGATTGGGTTGATTGTGAGCTGCTCATCTACCACACAGGGTGGCGCGTAACTGCTCTTTTGTCGAGTAAGGTGGATCATTTCTTGTTTTTCCGGAGCAAAGGTGACCTTGTTGGCTGTGCCCCATGCTTTGATCTGTTGTAGGTCCGCTGCTAGGAGCTGGACGTTCTCATCTAAGGAGTGTGAGGCCTGGTATATGCAGATGTCATCTGCGTATCCAAATCTCTTCTTTGTGTCCATAGACAACAGTTCAGCTAGATACAGTGTGTACAGGACTGGGGAGAGAGGTGAGCCCTGCGGTGTGCCGCAGGCGACTGGGTAGCTCGGGGTAGTGGTTTGGCCTAGGCGGACCTGGACTCTTCGATCGGTAAGGAAAGAGTTGACAAACAGGATGGTCCGTTGCGGCCAACCCTGTTGGGCCATCCGGTGAAGCAGGCGGTTCTTGAGGAGAGCGTCAAAAGCGCCTTGCACGTCTAGGGTGACCATAGTAACATGCTGGCCTTTTGTCCACGCAGCCTCTGTGTCGTGGGTAAACGCTGCAGTAAGATCTATAGCAGAGCGCTTTGGGAGGGCGCCTCCGTGTTGAGGGCTGAGGATCTTGTGTGTCATGGCAGTCCATGCAATTCGTCTGGCTACTGTTCGTTCGAGCCCCTTTCCAATGCAGGAGAGGAGTGCTATCGGTCTCCAAGACCGGGGCGACGTCCGGTCTTTCTTTCCTGTCTTTGGTATCATGGCTACTTCTGCCAACTTCCATTGTGCCGGGAAGTGGTTGAGTTCAAGGCACCGTTGGAAGATCCGTCGTATGAGTTCTCCAATATAGGCCCAGCAGGCGCGGAGCAGTCGCACTGTAGAGCGGTCAGTGCCTGGAGAGGTGCTGGAGACCCCTATTGTGTTCCGCTCGGACTCCTCTAGTGAAATGTGTGTGCTCCACGGGAGAGGCGCTGCAGTCTCTTGGTCTGGGTAGTGGCTGAGATCGTCGTCTGCTGTGTACCGGTTGAGGACTTCCCGTCTAAGAGCCTCGGCCTTCCCTAGGGGGTCCGATATTGTTGTGCCGTTCACTGTAAGAGGGGTGTCCTGATTCTCAGGTGTGAGCTTATGCCAGGCAATAACCTTAAACAGGTCCTTGTCGTCCTTGGCGTTATCAATAACATGCCTCCAGTATTGCCTTTTTGCTTGTCGGACTATAGTCTTAAAGGCCCGAGTTTCTTCTAGTAGAGATCTGTCTAAGCAGTGCTGTCGAGCGCGCTTGTAGGCTTGGTAGGCGGTCTTGCACTCCTTAGTCCACCAAGGCGCAGCGCGTCCTTCCTTGCGATTGAGCTTGCCTGCTGTTTGTACAGAGTGCTGCACAGTTGCTGTTAGCAGCGCAACGCAGTTGTCTAGCTGTACTGCATCCTGTGTCGCAAGCGGATCTGGGATACTCTGGACGCCTATTTCTACTAGCCCAGTGAACTTTGGCAGGCTTGTCTCTGGGACTCGGTAGTGATATTGGTCTAGGTGCGGAGGACCTAGCGTAGAGGTAGGGACAGAGGTTGCTATTGTCTCGTGGTCTGACCCGCAGTGCAAGCTATCGTCTACAGCTGACTGCGCAAATGGGATGTTAGAGAAGGTAAGATCAATAACGTGTCCAGCGCGGTGTGTTGGCTGTCCTGGCACGCCAATGTAGTTCATGCAAGCGGCGGCAGCCCACCTGGCAAGTTCTGTGCCGCCGCTGGCTGCAGAGACAGTAGGTTCAAAGGATTCGTGTCTAACGTTAAAATCCCCTCCTACAACGCAGTGTTGGGGGGGTGTAAGGCGCGTAACGTATTGGAGTACGTCTGGGGTAAGTGGCTGTCTGTAGCAGTTTAGTATTGAGACTCCGTTTACATCAGTCCACAGCATATCTGGGTGATCAAGGCTTTCTCTGGCCTGGTATTTGATGTGGTGCCCTTTGCGGATGTAGGTCATCACCCTAGGGCGGGTTGCACCTAGTGCATGAGGATTGTCCCAGGTGCTAATAGGCGCAAGGTGCCTAAAACCAGGGTGGGTAGAGGTCTTTGAGTTAGCACAGGTGAAAGGCTCTTGGACGCATACGACGTCTATGCCCTTCTGGAAGGATGCTTCTAGTATTGTAATGTGACAGGGAGAGCTCCTGCCGACGTTGGCCCAGCATATGCGGAGTTGGTTACCCTGCTGGCTGGGTTGTTGTTGCCTGTTGTAGGCAGATGGTGTGTGTGGGTGTCCTAACATGTAGTTGGTGACTCATCGCTCATGCTGGTGTCCTCTCTCTCTGAGGTTGAGGGGTCAGTGTAGATAGTTG
>KZ107838.1:3540224-3560465 GCA_002116315.1 Epicoccum nigrum
ACTTTCTGCTGCAGCTCCTCTGCGATCTTGGCTTCTTGTAGGTTAGTGTAGCTCTCTGCATGCTGGTCTACAGCTGCTGCAAAGGCCGCTGTAATGGTGTTCCAGAGCTGGGTAATTTTCTGCGTCTCGGTGATGTGGCGTTGTACGGCATCAGAGACTCGAGGTTTGGGAGCGCCCCCACCGGGGTTCTGGCTGCTCAGAGGGGGTGCCTGATGTTGCACATCCCTCTGAGGCCGTCTTAGGGCGCGAGTATCAAGCTGCTGGGGGGACTCGGGGCTCAGGGACCCCGTGTGATGGGAAGGGGGAGGCTCTGCCATCCTCTTAAGCTCCCTTGCGCGTTGCGCGGGGGGCTTAGGCGGACGCTAGAGACACTCCTAGGGTGGCCACAGTGAGCCGGATTGATTGCTGGTATTCTTGGGGTCTCTGTGAAGGAAACCCAAAAATCAAAAGATTGGTGTTCGGTGCGCAAAGAACGGCGTTACGCCTGTTGCTTCTAATAATTTGTTATTGTATGCAATTTGTGCTATAGGTAACAGTAAAACCTAATTGTTCTGCTGCTAATTGTAGTAGATACGAAGGTATGTCTCTATTATCTAGTTTACTTGTTCTGTTTAGCCGTCTGTCTGCGGATAATATGCAGTTGAGAGTTTCTTCTTAGTACTAATAGCTACTAATAGCGTGGTCTAATAATTTAACATAAAGAGCTTATCTCTATTGCTGATAATTAATTTAGGAATGCTGTAGTATCGCATAATTCTGTCTAGAAATACTCGTGCGAGTTGCTCTGTAGTGTAGCTGTGTCGAAAGGGTACAAACTCAGCGGCTTTCGTAAATCTATCTACTACGACGAAGATTAAGTTGTAGGTATAGCCTATTACAGGGTCCTTTAAGATTAGTAGCTGTGTAACAAAATCTATTGTAATGTTTGTCTATAGTACTGTTAGTGGCTCTATTGCTTAAGCTTCTCTATACTTAGCGTGCGTACTATGTTTGTTTTGCTAACAGCTTACGTATTACTTAATAAACTTGCTAACCTTGTCTTTTATGTTTAGGAACTTATAATGTTGCTTAATAAGTTCTATAGTCTGTATAATGCCTAGATGTCCGTGCAGTAGGTTATTGTGATAACTGCTAATTACCTCTTGTTCTAGTTCTTTAGGAACATAAGCAGGTACGCTATGTTCTTGTTAGACTAGCATTGTGTTGTTAATTTGTTAAGATAGTCCTAGCGATCTATCAGCGTTCTTTCTAAGTATTGCGAACTTATTAATAGTCTTTGTTCTAGCAAGATTGCTTCTACAGCTTAGAGCGTCTGCTCTGCTGTTGTCCTTTCCTAGAGTGTACAGTATCCTGAACTTGTATTAACCTAAAAGCTCTAACCAGCATACTTGCTATTAGTTTAGGGTTTTAGTTATTGTAAACTATACTAAGTTCTTATAATCTGTATAGATAGTAAGTTCAGAACAGCTTTGTGTATAGATTCTCTAGTGTTCTAATGCTGATACGATTGCTAATAGTTCTTTGTCGTGCACATCGTAGCGTTCTTCTAGTCCTGAGAACTTGCGTAAGTAGTAGGCAATCAGGTGCTATTGCCTGTCTTGTTCTTGTGTGATGCAGGCTCCTAATGCTAAATCTGATATATCTGTTTTTATTTGTAGCAGTTTATTCCTTCTGAATGTAGCTAATATTAGTAGGTTAATGTATACTTATCTTAGTAACTTAAAAGTATTATCTTGTTCTTGTCCCTATTTGAATAGTGTGTCTTTCTGCGTAAGCTTAGTAAGCAGTAAAGCCTTCTTAGAGTAGTCCTTAATAAAGCAGCAGTTAAAGTTAACAAAACCTAGGAACTCTTAGATTCCCTTAACTATTATAGGTTTTAGCTAATCCTTTACAACCTGTATTTTCTTATTGCTTATCTTGACTCCGTTTCTTCCTACAACAAACCCTAGGAATTCTACTTCTTCCTTGTGCTATTCGCACTTTTTAGGTTTTAGTTGTAAGTCTGCCTTGCGTAGGCATTTAAGCACTTCTGTAATGTGTTGAACGTGCTCCTTCAGCGTCTTTGAGAACACTAAAATGTCGTTAAGGTAGGCTACTACTGTCTTGTCTATATATACTCGCAGTACGTTATTAATTAATTCCTAACACATAGCTAGCGTATTAGTTAGCCTAAATAGTATAACTGTATATTCGTAGAGCCTGTAGCAGGTTCTAAATGCTGTTTTCCACTCTTTGCCTTCCTTTATACGAATAAGATTGTAAGCTCCTTGCAGGTCTAACGCTGTAAAGTATTACGCTCCTGCTAATCGATCCTGTAGTTTGCTGATGTTTAGTAGCAGGTATCAATTCTTGATTGTGATGTCGTTAAGCTTTTAGTAGTTAACACATAGTTAATTGCTACTATCCTTCTTTGGTATAAAGAGGATAGGATGTCTAGTAGGTAACTCTAACCTCTGTATAAATCCTTTCTTAAGATTCTTATCTAAGTATTTGCATAATACTGTGAGTTCTTGTTCTAATAGTCTGTATATTAGCCTAAAAGTTAGTGTCTTTCCTTCCTAGATCTTAATCTCGTAATCCTAGGGCTTATGCTGCAGTAATGCTGTTATAGTCTTATTATTACAGAAGAGTTCTTTGTAACTCTTATATTTGTCTAGGATATTAGGAGTTACACTCTTTTACTCCTTAACTGTTACTTTATAATCTATAGGCTGGTTAGTATCTGTGCAGTTAACTGCTCTATCTTAGCGCGTCTTAGTTAAAGAGATAATCGCTATCTCCTTCTTATCTACCAGCTGCATCGTAAGCTGCGCAGGTCTTAATTGCGGTGTGCTGTAGTCGCAATCTAACGAAAGCGTGCGCTTAACCTAGTCTATCTTTAGGTTGTGCTTCTGTAACTAGGGAAGTCCTAATATAATGTTGTAAGTAGCTATCCCAAAAACATCTAGGTCTATTTCCTCGTGGTGCTTACTTAGTGTTATAGGAACAGACAATACCTTGTGGTTAATCTCTAATTCCTGCAGTATAGGCTCTCTATTTGCAACGCGCAATAGATACGGATCCTTCTTTAGCTAAGGCTTAAGTCTAGCTTACTACACAGCTTGTAAAGAGATATAATTTAACTGTGATCCTAAGTCTAATAGTGCTGTTATACTTACTCTGTTTAGTTTAACAGGTAGCTTAATAAGCGAATTTGTCCCAATAGTATTAAGGGACTGTATATCGGAGTGTCAGCTTACTGGCCTAAAAAAGACTCCTTATTGCTAAACCTGCAAGCCTCCTTGTCTTGCTTGTGTTGTTAATATTTGTTGTTCAGGCATCGTTGCTAGATCTTATTAGTGCAGTTACTGTTAATAACAATATACTTAAGTACCGCTTCGCGTTTATCCTTACTAGGAAAGTGGTCTTTCTAGCATTTATTAGTTAGATAGTATCTGCATTTGTCGTCTAGGCACTTGTGCCATCAGTAGCAATATCTGTGTAGTTTGCTTAGAAACTATCCTGCTGCATTCTTGTCTTAATAGTAGATAGAGCATGTATTATAGTTACAAGCTATCTATATTAATATTCTATATTGTAGGTTCTAGTAGTCTAGTATATAAGTGTACAATTCTTTATAGTAAATAGCTAGCGTGCAACTCTTTATATTGCTGTTAGCAGAGTAGGGTGCAGTTATTACAGTTGCCTAGTCGTCTGCGTCCTATTAATCCTATTCCTGCTCTGACTTAAGGAGGTTATTAATAGCGATTAGGGCTATCTCGCAGTCTTTCTTTATCTACGCAGTAGGGTAAGGCTTATCCTCTGTCTGTGTTCCTTAATTACAGTAGCCCTTTAGGAACTTCTGTAGTTCTTCCTAAATGCGTTCTAGTCCTTCGCTGGCTGTAGCATTAGTTAGTGCCTATACTAGGTAGGCTCTAGCGAAATCAAGTTTGCGAGTCTAGTCTTCTGTTGTCCTATATTTGTAATAACAAATCCAGCAGTGTTTAATAAGGCACGTGTATTAGTCGTGGTCGTAATCTAGTAACTGCTTTGCGAGTTCTTTCGTCTTAATCTTGTTGAGTCGTGTAATAACGCAATTACACTTGGTTGAGAACTCCGAGTCCTCTGCGGAATAGTAAGGCGTGAGAGGTTAGTTGTGCTAGCTCTTATCCTTGCCTTCTATATAGTCACTGTCTGATTCCAGATCTTCTATAAGTCAACCTACGCTGTAAGTAACTACTTCCCACTCAGCGTCATCAGGGTTGTCGTGAGTTAGCACATTAAGTTGTCTAACTACCTTGTTCTTTAAACAACAGTCCCTAGCAAAGTGGCCTTGTTTGCTACAACTATAACAAGTTACTAAAGGCTTATTATGCTTCCTATTACTACCTAGTTTCTTCTTGTTCTACCGTCCTAGTCCCTTGTTAATATTGGAGAGGTCTATAGCTTCGGCTCTGTAGTATCTACTATTAGTACTATTATAGATCTTGCAGCCGGTATTTAGTCAGTATTAGTTGCCTTATTAGTTGCCTCGTCTAGCAGCACTATTTTTCTAGGGGTTCTTGTTAAACGTAGGTGGCAGACGGGCCGTCGTGCCTTGCGTATAAGGGTTGTTGCAAAGTTCTTGTCTAAGCTTATATAGCTTAACGTTAATGTTAATAGCTATATTAACAAGCTTATCCAAGGTATTAGTGCTAGCGCCGGTGCGCATTAGCTCCTCCTTAACCTATAGCTTAAGGCCTTAACAGAACATCGTTATTAAAGCGGTATCGTCCTAGTCAGTGTTAGCAGCAAGTTACTAAAAGTCTGCGGCGTAATCAGCAGCTGACGCGGTCTAATAGATACGCTAGATATTGCGTTGTGCGATAATAGGTTTATTAGAAACACTAAAAACAGGTTTAATCTTAAGTTTAAAGGCGTCAAAGTCCTTTATCTACTCATCTACTTCTTTAGGAGCATTGCCTTAGTTGTACTAGAGTAAGAACAGCTTAATCCAGGTAAAGGCTTTATCCTTTATGTAACTTACCACAAGGGTGACTCGTTTCTCCTTAGGTACCTTCTCTCCTTAAAATATAAAGAAGAGGTCCTATAAGATAAGCTAGTTATTAAGCTTCTCGCGTTCTCTGCAGAAGACTTCGGGCTTGTTAACAACTATAGTGTTAGCAGTAGTAGTAGTTCTATCTAATATATCTATATCAACAGAGTTATTAGGGGTAGCGCAGGATCCTAAGGTTGTAGATATCTTAGGGTGTTTAAAATGTTAAAGTTGTACTTTAAGCAAAGCTCGTAAGCACTAATTCTGTTAGTTCTCGAGGATAAATACAGTGATAGGGATTCTAAAGGGTATTAGGATATACTAAGTAAAACACTTGTTTGCACAGTAACGATGAGTAGTACAGAGGGTACTGTCTAGCTTAAAGGTTAGTTAAGATCTAAAGATAAACTTAATTAACTAGGTTAAACACAAACTGTAAGAGTTATATTCCTACGTGCTATATACTTAGAGATATTCTATACTCGTTCTATTGTTCTAGTGTTATTCCAATTTAACACAGACTAGAACATCGTAGGATTCCTTAGGACACACGTGACATGTTCTATTGTAGCGTTCCGCTAAGGCTTTAGAACACGCGGGGTGTGTTTGTTATTAGTCTGTTAATACTAACCTTCTTAAAGACTATTAGGTTATCCCTAAGTGTTATTAATCCTCCTCTCTCTTATCTTCTGCCGTGCCCCTTCCAAGGTTCGTAACAATACCTCTATACAATATATATAACTTATACAAGCCTACTGCCTTTATTGTAGAAAATAATTCTCTATATTGCAGCTACAGAAGCAGAATAGGCATTAATTACGAATTAGGTTAGCGTAGCTAAGGACTTAGGGTTACCTGCCTGCACCTTACCTAATAGTAATAGTACTAAAATTTGCTGTGTAATACCTCTGCGTAATGCGTATAACTTATACAAGCCTACTACCTTTATTACAGAAAATAGTTCTCTGTGTTGCAGCTGTAGAAGCAAAATAGGCATTAATTACAAATTAGGTTAGCGCGTATCTAGGGTTAACCTCGAGGCCCTTAACTTTAATAGTATACAGCACAATAACTACACTACCCTATACTTAGCTAGTACTACTATTCTGCTTAGAAAACTATACTTTATCAAATAAGCTAAAAAAAAATATAGGTTAGGTTCCTAAATCTAAGCCTGTTTTTGCCTCTTAATAATTAAGTTTATTTTTAGATCTTAACTAACTTTTAAACTAGATAGTACCCTCTGTACTACTTATTATTACTGTGCAAGTAAGTATTTTACTTAGTATATCCTAATACCCTTTAGAACCTCTATTACTATATTTATCCTTAAGAACTAATAGAATTAGTACTTATAAGCTTTATTTAAAGTACAACTTTAATAGGTATTTAAGAAAGTATTTTTAAAGGTAAATATCCTCTTAAGCTTTAGAGTAACTAGCTTAGTACCTAGTAACCTATTAGTAGTACTATTAAAGCTTAATATTAAGGTATGTATACTAATACTACTACTCTTAAGAGAGCTCTAATAGAACTCTAAGACACCTACTAATGCTAATAAGATAGAGGCTTAATTAACGCTGCTTTATAATTATATTTAAAGGTACTAAGGATTTTTACCTACTCTAATAGTTAAGATTATTAATTAGCTATAAAGAGGTATAGTAATACTACTATATAGGTAGATATTATTAGTAGCCTAAGTACTATAGCTTAAAGCATTAAATAAGGCTACTTCTAAGTATAAATTACATAAAAGGAAGTATATTTAAAAGGGTAGAGACTTATTAAAGGAAGAGGTAGAGGACTTAATAGCCTAATATAACGTTAAGGTATAGGTTAAAGGGGAGAGTTATAAAGGTAGAGTTTAAATAGGTATAAGTAAGAGAGGTAAAAGGTACTATAAGCTCTATAGAGAGACTAGTTACAATTTACGCACGTATAAGAGAGATATAGTAGAGGTTAGTAATTAATATTCTATATTATAAGCTACAGTATAGTGTTTTAGTATTATACTATTATAGTTAGTAGGCCTAATAGCTTATTAGAATATATTACTTACTTATCTATATTACTCGCTATATACTTACGTTATTATAAATAGCTAAGGTAAGAAGTATAGTAATAGTATAAACAGGTAGCCTAGTGTCTAACTATAGTTATACTAGTAGATAGGCTAACTAAGACTCTAGTTAGATAGAAGTATAGTAGACCTATTAAATAGCTAGAGCTAGAGAGTATAAAATACTATATTATAGAGTATTTAAAGGGCTCTAATACGCTAGATCTAGTAGACCTTATATAATAGTACTAATAGTATAATATTTAGCTTTATTGTCTACGCTAGCTAAGAGGATATTTTACAGTATAAGTATAACAGAGTTATTATAAAGGCACTTAGTATTATTATATTTAGCTACCCTAGTTAGGATTAGTGCTACTACCTAGTATAGCGCGTATAACCTGCGCTTAGCGCGTATAAGAGGGATAATAAGTGTTATTATATCTATAGAATATACCTACTATTTCTCTACTACTTATACTAGTATAAAGTAAATACTATTACTTATAACAAGATCCTTATAATAGGTTAGTCCTATAGGTCCTAATTATTACCTCTATTAACTATCCTAGACTAGTACGTCTTAGAGTATATATATATTATTACCTTCTAGCTAGATAGCAACTTAGTATAGTTCCTATTATTCTTAGTAGCTGTCTATACTACTATAAAGTAAAATGTAGTAAATATTACTAATTAATAATATCTACTATAGGTTATATTTTAATATTATAGTATTAAATAATTATAGATAGTAGGCTTAAGAGCTAATTAGAGTATCTAACTTACTTAGCTATCTAACTTACTATATACTTATATTAACTAGATTCTTATAAAGGCTAATCCTTACTCTATAATAGAAAAAAGACTAGGATATTTAAAATAATTACAGCCTACCTCTACTAAGCCTATAGAGTAACTAGAGTCTCTCTTTCTAAGTTAATTTAAGAGATTATAATAAAAGTACTCTTTCTAATCTCTTCTTAGTATAAGAGTAATAGTATAATACTACTCTCTCTACTAATATAATCTTTAGAGAGTATATAGAGTAATATAGTAATATATATAGTACTATTTTTCTCTTTTAGTATATAGTAAGTAAGAATATAACTCTAAAGGTTTATATTTAACCTTACTAATTAAGTTTATCTTTAGAATCTTAGCCTAACCTTTAAGCTAGATAGTCTACTCTATACTACTTATTATTACCTCTAGTTAGTATTAGTTATTTTATTTAGGTAAAGCCCCTTACTAATATAGAAACTATTTTTATACCTAAGAACTAATACAACTATTACTTATAAGCTTTGCTTAAAGTATAATTTTAATACTAATATAAAACCTATACAAGTAGGCTACTTAAGCAAGTAGGCTACCTTAATAAGCTATTAGGCCTACTAACCTTTATACCTTAATAGATTAACAACTTGACCTTAAATTGCTTTTAAAAGAAGAGAGAATTAAGCTTGCACTCTAAGTACTTAAAAAACCTTAAGAGCTAAGCGTACAACGCACTGCTATTATCTATAATATACTAAGAGTAATCCTCTAATAGTAACACGCTAGAATACAGTTAATATATAATACCTACCTAAAGTTATTAGCTTTAACTAAGGCAAAAGAGTAGACACTTGTATAATATATAAAGAAGCTTAACGCGTAAGGGCTTGCTCTAATACTTTATTAGGTTAAAGATATAGCTAATTAACTACGTACTATATATAATATAAAGCCTATTAGGCCTTACTAGGTTTTAAACTTTATTAAACGCAAGCCTAGACTTAAATTATATATAACTTAATAGAGAGATTACTTAAGATTCCTCTGTAGTAACATAGCTATTATTAGGCCCTAGTTTAACCTAGTATAGAATATTAAGGCTAAGTATAGTATCTAGGATAAAGATACCTACAACTTTAATAAGACTAGCTTTACTATAGGTATTAGAAATTACATTAAAGTAGTTACTGTATTAGAGAGACGTACTTAGCCTATTAGAGTCTAGCAGGGAGACTGTAAGTAGGTAACATTAATTACTATAATTAATATAATAGGCTAGGTAATTACGCCTTACCTTATTTTTAAAGCAAAGAACTATAATAAGTCTTAGTACCCTAATCTAAAGCCCTAATAGTGTATTAGGGTTAGTAATAATAGCTAGACTATAAATAATATTAGTATAGCCTAGCTAAGGCACTTTATTAAGTAGATTTAGGGCTAGAGGGTAAGTAGCTACGTACTACTAATACTTAACAGCTATAAGAGCTATAAGTTACTTGCCTTCTAGGATCTTTATAAGGAGAGTAAAATAATTACCTTATATATGCCTGCGTACTTATCTTATATCCTATAGCTACGTAATAAAGGTTATTTTGCCCCCTTAAAGTAGGTATATAGTAAGGAGATTAGAGTCTTAGTATTTAACTATATTAGCTAGATTAATAAGAAAGCCTTTATTACAACCCTTAGAGAGGTATTTAAGAAGGCATTTTTAAAGGCAAATATCCTCTTAAGCTTTAGAGTAACTAGCTTAGTTTATAGTAACCTATTAGTAGTACTATTAAAGATTGATATAAATCCTTGCACGCTATTACTACCTCTCTTAGTAGAGCCCTAATAGAACCCTAAGATATATACTAACGCTAATAAGATAGAGGCTTAATTAACGCTGATTTATAATCGTGTTTAAAGGTACTAAGGATTATTACTAACTCTAATAGTTAAGATTATTAATTAGCGATAGAGAGGCACTGCAATGCTGCTATATAGGTAGACGTTGTTAGCAGCCTAAGTGCTACAGCTTAAAGCGTTAAACAGGGCTGCTTCTAAGCACAAATCACGCAAAAGGAAGCGTATTTAGAAGAGTAGAGACCTATTAAAAGAAGAGGCAGAGGACTTAATCGCCTAATACAATATTAAGGCTTAGATTAAGGGGGAGAGTTATAAGAGTAGGACTTAAACAGGTATAGGTAAGAGGGGTAAAAGTTACTGTAAGTGCTGTAGAGAGATAAGGTATAACTTACACGCGTATAAGAAAGATATAGTAGATGTTAATAATTAATAATATCTACTATAGGTTATAATACAATATTGTGTTGTTAAGTAATTATAGTTAGTAGGCCTAATAGCTTGTTAGAGTAGCCTACTCGCTTAGGTAGCCTACTTGCATAGGTTTTACGTTAGCTAAGAAAGAAATCCTAATATGTTATGCTTAAGTAAATATTTAATAATTACTTACTTTTTAGTATTAGTTAGGATCTATAGTTTAGGTATAAAATTAGCTTATAAAGGTTGTTAAGTATATTAATTACTTAGTGTCTATTAAGAGACTCTATAGATAGCTATAGTATATTACTAGGAAATAGTTATATTTATTTAAGAGCTTAAAGCGTAAGCTATATCTAAGCTTCTTTTAATATATCTAATAGGTGTTTTTAGGAAGATATTAGTATAGTAGGGGTAGTTTAGTAGAGTCTTAGCAGACGTAACTAGCTTACCTGTGTAACTAACTTACCTGTAAGGTATATTATAAGATCTGTACAAGACAGACTATATTATAATACTAGATAATTTTGTTTGCTTAATAGTCTAGATATTATAAGATATCCTTACTACGGCAAGAGCTATACTTAGCTGCAAAGCATGCATTAACAACTTTATTCAGACCACGCAAAGCTCTGCTGCGATGATATGCTTTGTCTTCCAGCTCCAAGGGAATCGAATGCCTCTAATACGATGTTTGATCCACATTTGTGGGCTTCGAGGTCGATAGGCCTCCATAGCTCTTGCTATTTGAACTCTTCTTCGAATATTTTGTTTCGAGTTTGGAAGGAAAATGGAAGTTTGCGATGTTCTTTCCCTAGCTGGGGGTAGCAGTCGCCATTCGATATCGCTATAACCCTCTTGGACTGCATAGAAGAGAGGCTTCATTTCGTGAACATCCTCCACGTTCACATCGGCTCCAGCGTTTAGGAGCAGCTCCACAAACTCCAGCTTCTTTTGCTGAACCGCAAGATGCAAAGCTGTCCACTTAGAATTTGGCCATGGCTCGTCGGGGTTCTGTTGCCCATCACTAGAGAGCAGCCGTTTCAGCAGGTCTTCTTTGTTCAGTAAGACCGCAAGGTGCAACGATCTCGAGTGAGTTTGAAAGGTGTGCATAGCTTCTGGGCCGTCCGTCAAGAGCAAGGTAAGTCTTTCCAGTAGTTTTTTTCGCTGGGTCTTGGTGACTTGTGTGTAGGGCGCGAAGGTATCAAGTATAGGCGTTATTTGAAGGAAAGCCTGGTACTCATATCCTAGTGGTTCTCCACCTAGTAATCGCTCGAAGGATGTGAAAGGCTCATCCAAGCAATGTCGATACTGGTGAATGCGTTCTAATGCGGAGAGGCTGCTCCACCGCTTTCCTGGAAATTCGACAGAGCATCCGTCGAGAACCTCTTTCATACCACCAACTGGGGAGAAGTCCTTTTCGACTTCTATGAGGGACTCTGGAATAGGCTGTCAGAGAATAGATCAATCTATAGGCCTCGAGTCTACTGACTTGCGAGGCACCAGACATCGCCTTTCGTAGACCATTGATGATGTCGCTCCTCAAGTGTCAGATCTGCGCCTTTGATTTCCTAAGTGGGATCAGTAGGAGCTCGACTCACTGCCAATTGAGACATAATCTGAGCTTACTGGTGGCCAATACTCGCGCGTTCCTCTATGTGTTGGTACGGTCATCAGACCCGAGGCTTTCCAGTTACGGACGTGTCCTAAGTCACATAATTTTGCGATTCGCTGGCTCTTTGGCCCAGATTTCAGGACGACTGTTCATTGGCCCGGGTTAGAACACGAAAAGTCCATGAACGTTCATCTGGAATGTTTGCTTACTGTTGTGGGGCTTTATGTCTCTGTGTAACATAGTGTCCCAATGGTGCTCAACGCGACAAGCCCCCTCTTTTGAGATCGAGATGCCGTAGTGGAGGTAGGCTAAAGCAGCAAAGAGTTGGTACATCAAGGTCCAAACAGCTCTTTCGTTCAAAGCTCTGAGCTCTACCGCCTTTTTGGAATTTGGGGGTTCTTCATCCAGGGAATTTGTGTCAGATGAGTCCTGTACACCAGCTTCGGCCAGGAGCTCTTCGTCCTCTTCACTGCCGCTAGCGGTCCCTTTGTGCTGTTGCATCCTGTTAACATGTCTCGTTTCTAAGTCTCCACCATCGCAGTATTCCAAATATAAGGAATATTTGGACTTTCCCTCCTCCAACTGAATGAAGCCTAAATACGACACGATGAAGGGGTGGTCTAGGCGCTGAAGGGACTTCTTTTCGCGCATCAGAGATATTAGAAGTGGCCTTCGCTCGTCTTTTCTGTTTTTATCGCTGTCGAGATGCGACCAATCATAGGTTTTGGAGAAGATTATCTTTGAAGAGATGAGTTCATGCGTGAAGAAAACCAACAAGGTTGGGCTTGGACTTACCTGTGGGCCGGGACAATCTCCATGCTTTGATAGAATATGACAGGTTGCTTGTGATGGTCGACTCATATTTGTGTTTGCTTCCAGTCCTATGTCCACCTGGTATGAATTCCAATTCAGTGATTTTCTTGTCCACGACTCAGCAAGAGGTGTCTCCTTTTTCCGATTGATGAGTGTGGGATCCGCACGGCCATCAATTAGCATCTCTCTTGCCTCTTCTTGGTCAAAACGAACCGCGAGATGCAAAGGTCTGTCATGCTCATTGTCACCGACATTCACATCAGCCCCTGCTTTTAGAAGAGAGGATATTGCTGATGTATTTCCCGACGCGGCTGCGATATGCAGCAACGTTCGACCGTCCTTATCTCCAACATTCAGCTTCTCTACCGATAGTTCGAGGTGGGAAATAAGCTTGTCCAGAACTTCGCCGGTGCCGTTTTGTGCAACAACCCATATAAAGGGCGCTTCTTCCACGGTCAGATCTGACAAACTCTTAGCATCTGTGTGTTTGAGCAGTACGTCAAGTGTCTGGGAGCTCGAGCTTGAGAATGCAGCAATTGAAAGGGGTGTTTCGCCACGCTTATCCCTTGCGGTGGTACTCGCATTGTGTGCGACTAACACTTCAACTATGTGAGTATCGTCGTTTGCGACGGCCAGGTGTAGTGGTTGGCGACCAAGGCCGTCACACTCTGCGATCACAGCGCCACTGTTGATCATAGCAGTAACGACGCCTTCTATACCTGTTCGAACTGCGTAAAAGACGGCCGGATCTCTGCTTGGTGAAGCTGAAAAAGGCTCTCGACCAGGATCCTGCGGGTCAAAGACCGATAAGCATCGATCAAGTGCTACGTCATCAGAGAGAAGTCTGAGAGTAAGTCGCTCGATACGGCTTTGCTCCTCCTTCGTGTATACTTCCCACAGCTGTCGAAGATGCGGTATCCAGTATCTGCTAGCATACCGGAGCAAGGGAAAAGTCCCTAAATCGTTCGCATTTCCTTCTCGAGCTCCCGACCTTGCGTAGAACAGGACGTACTGTACGCAGCATTCGGCAAGGTACATCCAAACCTCGTCCTGAGTCGTGTAGAAGGTCCCCAGTGCATCTTTTGTGATAATCCCGGAATAAAGAGCATTCAGTAGGTCTCGATTCAGCCGAATTGATGTATCTGGTCCCAGAGACACGAATGATGCTAGAACATTCCGAAGTGAATTTGTTTCGTGAGCTTGTATCTCTGGGTCCAAGTCAAGATCGTACTCGCGTAGAACAACGGCTTCGGCTAATGCGTCGACAGACAGTGGGCCTAATGCGAAGGTCAGCCAAGTGAAGGCCGACTTTGCCAATGAACGCTGTTGGGCAGAAATACGGCCTAGTAACTCCTTGTAAGCTATCGATGGAATGTTTTGATCGCTGACGTGATTCTGAAACAAGATCATCGAACTTGGTGTTGATGTCTTCAAGGCCTCCTCTATGTCGAGATTGCGCCGACTCGTGATCAAGACATAAAGCTTGTCCGAATACTCCAGACGCAAATGATTGATCAGGCGAAGACAGTAGGGACGATCATCCGGTCGGCATTCATCCAAGCCGTCAATGATAATGGATACGCGGTCAAAAATGGACAGCGTTTTGATCAACAGGGCGAAAACTTTGTCCACAGCAGGTCGATTACAAAAGTCGAGTGCCTCAAAGACCCATGATCCTTCAATACTGCTGACGCTTGCTGCTACTTGAATCCATAGCTGAGAGAGTAGCGCAGAAAAAAGAGCAAGAACGGTGTCAAGCTCATGATCCCTGGAAAAGAAGAAGTAAGCCAGTCCTGTTTTCTCCGGACTAGACTTGAGCAGGTACTGGATCACAAGCGCACTGAAAGCTTTGTGAGAAGATGACTCGCAAGACATTAACGAGCAGTATTTGGGTGGACAGACCTAAGCACTGACTTGCCGCATCCCGCTGTGAGTGGTCAGAAGCCAGTCGTAAACCGAGGATGTCGAGACATTGGGAAAGGGCTCACGTGGTCCGAATATCCATAGTGTATTCCGTCCTGTGGCATGCAACCATTCTTGATATCTTACTTCTTCAAAGATCCAGTTCGCGGTACCAGGAAGACCTGTGGTAAGATGACGTTCGTATATCTTCTTACTTTCTGGAGGTGCTTGCAGCCATTCAATCGCGTGTTGATAATTCGGTGGGAGCCCCGACGCCTCCATCATGGAAGGGGTGAAAGACGTATGCAAGAGACAGATCGGATCACAAGAGTGAAGATCGATGTTTCTCTGCTAGCCTTTCTGGCTGAAAGCGGGGCTGAGCAGCGCCAATGCGAATTAAGTATGGCACGAAGCTACTTCAGCTATGCGCGAATTGTATGACGCTCTCCTACAAGCCACAATTAATGTCGCGTACAGGTGTACTACGTCAGCTGCGTCCATCTCGTCCAGGCAGCTCGGCTTTGTTGCGTTTTTCGAAAATTCGATAATGCCGCATAGCGACACCTTGGCCGCGGAGGCGAAGTGGCCTATCCCGCTTCATGAGCACGCTACAACCCAGGTTGCGCATCAGCCACCCAACATACTCAATATCTGTCTACGGGATGCTCAGCTTGTTGTCCAGTAGTATTTGGTTTGTTGTATCTTCGAACCTGTTTGTGTCCCTTGTGCTAGTGCGTATGCGTGCGATAATGCCGTAGGTTGTGGTCTGTATCGAGGCTCCGTTGGCGACGCAATTGACCCAATCGTAAGCAAAGTGCTTTAGCGCTTCTGTCTCATTGCCGGCGCAGTGCGCGCTGACTATCTACCAAACTTTTCAGCCGGGCATTGCTGCATTTTGCCACTACAATCCAGTAGGAATACATACATTATCATCATTCTCGTCACGACCAAAGTCCTTCGGTGTCAATGACTCTATTTGATTGAGTACAGCTGACACGCTCATCGCCATCTTGACCTCCAAATACGTACGATTACGTGCAGAATGTCCGGTCTCGAGATCGTTGCTTTCGCTATGGGTGCTGTGGGGTTTGTGAAAACTGTCCTAGATATTTGGGACGATATCGACAAGAAAAGGCAGGAGCTTAGAGAATCTGGTCTTCTGGCAAAACAACTGAAGCTCTTTGGGCTCGCAGAACGACGGGAAGCGCTCGAAATAGCATTGGAGCTAGCTCAAATAATCGTGAGAGATAGAACCAGAAGCAAGAACGAAATCCTTGGCCTCGCGGCAAGTTTCCAGCGGCTGAACGAACTCCTAGAGGCCATACCTGGGGCAGTCGATGCAATGGTAAAGCTTGCCAGTGGAAAGTTCTTCCCCTTGCATCGGGGAACAGGTTTCCGTGAATTCAAGTCTAAGGTCACTGGTCTTGACGAAAAGATCTCTAGCTTCCATCAGAAAGTCATGGGCCTGCGAGCCATCGTACAAAGCGACTCCTCACTCTTGCTCAGTTGTCAGGATTTCTCCTTCGTGGGTGCAAAGCCGGGATTCACTCAAATCGGAGAGGCTTCTTTCACGAACAAAGCATCCTGTATTCTTTCAGGACAGGACCGTACGACAATCCAAGAAGTCGTGCTTGAAAAAAGACATTACGAAAACCAGCCAAAAGAAGCCCTGCTCAAAAGCGCGCGTATACTGTCTACCAAGTTAAGCCCCGCGCTCCCAGCTTGGAATATTCTCCGCTTGATAGGATACCGCGATGATGAGACCGACAAATCGATTCAACTGATATTCCACCACCCAGGATCTGACAGGGAACTAACCAGCCTGAGTCGATTGTACGCCGATCAGAACGCAGAACCCACTCTCAATATTCGAGTTCGTCTTTGTAGTCAGTTAGCCATTGCTGTGCTTCAAACGCACAAATTGGGGCTGGTACATAAGCACATTCGGCCAGGCAATCTCCTAGTAAAGTTTGAGAGGGCCTCGAACGGAGATATTCAACAGGCCTCGTTATTTCTGGCTGGGTGGCAGAATGCACGTCTCACCGAGGGCGTGGCCACAACTCTAATCGGTGAGACGATGGCATCGAAGATCATTTATCAACACCCAAAACGCCGCGTAGAGGACAATCGAGCGAAGGAAAGCTACGACATCGGTCACGATATATATAGCCTTGGCGTTTGCATGCTCGAGTTACTCACCTGGGATACCCTCATCCGACAAAGTGAAGACGAGCTGGCCGGAGAGGTGATCTCAGATGCGTATCGGCATACGTTTGAGTCCCTAGGCTTCCACCAATCTTTTTCCGGTGTAGCAGATGATGAAGACAATGATGGCCTGTCGGACGCAGAGGTCTATACGTACAATGCAGAGCACACAAAGAGAACTCTGGAGGTCATGGCCCAGAGCCTAGTCGCGAGGAAGGCTGGCGAATCTATGGCCAGTCTGGTGTACAGATGTATACGTGGAGGCTTACAAACCGGAACCGACCAGACCCAGATGGAAGAAAAGGATCAGGTGGCCGAACAATTTACGAATGATATCGTTGATGATCTCAACAAGTTACTTTCTGTCTTGTAGTTTTGAATACACGTGGCCTTTCATGAGATTACAGTATGAGTGGTGGTCTTGTATTTCAAGTGGCGAAGACGTGTGAAAACGAGTGGAAGGCTCTTACCAATCGCTCAGCAAATAAGTGTTGACTTATGCTACCATATCTTGATGCTTCCCTTGTGCCAAGGTCTACATGGCAGCGAACCGACATGTTGGAGTGCAAGCACTGACCCTTTTTGCTCTGTTTCGTATTAGTCACGGATTGACTTTGCGACTGCCGTGGTAAATCTCTCATCTCTGACAGCTGCCTAAAGGCTTTTGAGATGCTGCATCAGGAGTCCGATCGTATGCTTGAGGGTTCATTCACCACGTCGCAGTTCGTGTCACGCGTTCTCTGTCGCACCGTGACATTTCTTTCAACATGCCCGCTCTAATTTATCGGTAACCAGTCACTTAAAGGCATCGCCACCGCAGGTGCGCGTATGCGTTGAGCGTGCAATGACATGGTGTAAGCAGGCCACCTGTCATCAGAAGAGCCTGTCAGCTATTGACGAAACGAAAGCTCAGCGCGAGAGCTTCAAGCGTGTCTGCGTAGATCGTCGGCGATCACTTCATGGTACGATTGATTTGATTTGATTGGGTACTACACGGTTGCAGCCGCGAGAAGCAGCTAAGTCCGGTTGACAGGCTTGACGGAAGGTAATAACCTTTACCAGTCCTAGTTATAACTGTGGCGGCGTAGACAGCCGCTGAAAATGATGGAAACTGCGCTGAGTTGCTATCTAGCTAGAAGGTGACGATATATACATGCCCTGAGACGTACTAGTCCAGGATAGTCAACAGAGGTGACGATCGGGACCTGTAGGACCGACTTGCACCGCAACACACCCCCCCAGCTGGCGTGAACAACAAAGCTGAACGTTGTACTATCAGTACCATCCTGTAAGGTTTGCTAGATCTGGCGTATCAGAGCCTTTTGAACGCTCTGTGATGTAGCGTTCTACGCTCTCTAGCCCTAGCTGTTCAACAAATCTGTTATGCTTCTGTCTGACTAGAGTCTTAGTCAGTCCGTCTGCCGGCATATCTGCAGTCGGACACCAGGCTACGTGCATACGCTGTTGCTGTACTTCTTGCCTTAGCCACATCTGATGTGTGT
Organism: Epicoccum nigrum; assembly: GCA_002116315.1. Lineage (NCBI taxonomy): Eukaryota > Fungi > Ascomycota > Dothideomycetes > Pleosporales > Didymellaceae > Epicoccum > Epicoccum nigrum. The sequence goes on from KZ107838.1 coordinate 3,558,383, forward strand.
CTACATGGCGCAGCTTTGTACGTAGCTTGTCCTCCTGCCTTGTTACTATACCTACTGTTTGTTGATTATCGCAGTAGATAACAGGCTTTACATCCAGGTCAAGCTTGATGTGATTGAACAATCTGTTCCACCACTCCATCTCTCCTCCAGCTACTGATAGAGCTAGGAGCTCTGCTTCTGTAGTTGACTTCGCAACTGAGCGTTGACGTGTAGCCTTCCAATCAACACACATTCCGTACATCTTGAATAGATATCCATACGAGCTCTGCCTTGTGTCCTCGTCGTCCGCGAACGCTGCGTCGGATGCTCCATAGAACGGCAGCGCATCGTCAGTTTGACTAATGTACGTAGTGTTGTTCCTCGCTCTACTGCACGCTCCAATAGCAAGGTATTTAGTACCAATCAGGTATCTCCAGACGTGCTTAACTGCTGCTACGTGCTTTTGTCCAGGATTCTGTAGATGCCTTGCTAGAACAGAGTGTGCTCGCGACACATCAGGCCGTGTGAAGGTAGAGATGTAGACCAGTGAGCCTACTAGCTGCTGGTACAGCTGTGTACGTTCAATGCTTGCCTCTTCGACGCTCGGCAGCAGATAGCTGTCTGTCAACGGTACTGCTGGGTACCTCCCCGATGTCTGAGCCAGATCGAATTTGGCTGACACCTTGTCAATAAACGAGTCCTGGACCAGCCATATAGCTCCTGCTGTCCAGTCTCTTATCACGCGTACGCCTAGGAACCATTTCAGCTCTCCTAGACACCTTACGCTATAAGCCTCCTGAAGTTGTCCTTCGAACTGACTGTGATGACTGAGGTATCGTGGGTGCACGAGGACGACGATATCGTCCACGTAGAAGAACACAATCAGCTGATCACTAGTAAACAGACAAGGCACGTCTTGCACTGGTCTTAGGCCTAGCCTCATCAGTGTGTCTTTAAGATGCCTGTACCAGAGTAATGGCGCGTCCTTAAGGCCATACAAAGCTCGCTTGAGCTCTAGTAACTCTCCCATCTGAGCGATGAACAGCTCTGGTGTACGCACGTAGACTAGCTGTTCAAGAGGTGCGTTGAGGAAAGCATTCAGCACATCATACTGATATGCGTGCAAGCCAAAAGCAGCAGCTATCGCCATTAGAAGGCGGAAGACTCTTGCTGCTAGCGTGGCAGCATACGTGTCTCCCCAGTCGTCCTGGAGGTCTCCTCTAACGACTAGCCTTGCCTTGTACTTGTATAGATAGCCATCCTCGTCGAATTTGTACGTGAATACCCACATCAGAGGGAGTATCTGTGCCTCAGCTGCTGTAGCTGCTGTCACTGCTGTAGCTGCAAAGCAACCTTTATCCTTACAGCTAGCGAACTCGGCACGTGCTGCATCTTTGAACTCGTGTCCAAATGGATGCTTTTCTAGGTCTCTCCAACGTCGTGGAGGCGGTGGGAGTTTGTCCCTGTGTAGTCGTGTGCCTGTCTTTTCACCAAGCAACTTCTCAGTCTCTGTTGAGTTGACAGCTAACGCAAATGCTGTGAAGTACGTTCCAAACGTACGTCGTTGCCTCCGCGACGTCAGAACGTTCGACGCATCAATCTGGCTACTAATCTCTTCTCGCCTTGGCGCGTTGTTTATTTGTCGACTAGGAGCCTCGTCGTCCGGTGCTATAGCCTGCCAGCCTCGTGGCAACTCAACAGTCTCTTGACTGCTTAACGACTGTTCGTTTGGTTCAGGTGTGTTCTCTGGCGTCGGTAACCACCTCGCCGTATTCTCAGCGTCTGGCTGCTGCTGTCTCACAGCTTCACCAAGGAGCTGCTCCTCGGCTTGTTCTGCGTCTGACTGTCTGTAGACCGTGACGTCGTTGTCACGCAGAGCTAGATCAGTCTCTTGCTCATCGTCCTGAGGCTCTGGAATGTCGATAGTGTCTACTATCTCGCGCAGCCTCTGACGGCTAGGATAGACCTCTTCAGTCCTGCTCTCAGACGGCAGAAATACTACGTCTCGCGTTCGTACAACGCGCTGCAGCGTAGGCATCCACACGCGATAGATATTCGTGGAATCATAGCCTACTAGCTGGCCTACTAGCGTTCTTGATGCTAG
>KZ107838.1:3564663-3655658 GCA_002116315.1 Epicoccum nigrum
AGGTCTCTACCCTTCTAGATCTGCTTTCTTTTGCGTGATTTGCGCTTAGAAGCAGCCTTGTTCGACGCTTTAAGCTGCAGCACTTAGGCTGCTAGTAACATCTGCCTATACAGTAGTATTGCCGTGGCTCTCTGCAGCTAATTAATAATCTCTACTATTAGAGTTAGTAATAATCTTTAGTGCCTTTAAATACGATCGCGAAGCAGCGTTAATTAAGCCTCTATCTTATTAGTATTAGTAGGCGTTTTAGGGTTCTATTAGGGCATCTCTAAGAGAGGCAGTGTTAGCGTGCGAACCTTAGCATTAAGCTTTAATAGTACTACTAATAGGTTATTAGGTACTAAGCTAGTTACTTTAAAGCTTAAGAGGATGTTTGCCTTTAAAAATGCCTTCTTAAATACCTTTACAAAGGTTGCGATAAAGGCTTTTTTGTTAATCCAGCTAATATAGTCTAGCGCTAAGACTCTAATCTCCTAGCTGTATACCTGCTTTAAGGGGGTAAAACAACCTACGTTAAGTAGCTAAAGGATATAAGATAAGTGCGCAGGTATATAAAGGATAATTATCTTGTTCTCCTTGCAAAGATTCTAGAAGGTAAGCAACTTGTAGCTCTTGTAGCTGTTAATTATTAGTAGCACGTAGCTACCTATCCTTTACTCTTTAATCTACTTAATAAAATACCTGAACTAGGCTACTCTAATATTATTTGTAGTCTAGCTATTATTACTAACCCTAATGCGCTATTAGAGCTTTAAATCTAGGTACTAGGACTTATTATAAGTCTTTGCTTTAAAGATAAAGTAGGGTGCAATTGCCTAGCCTATTGTGTTAATTGCAGCAATTAAAGTTACCTACTTATAATCTCCCCACTAGACCCTAATAGGCTTAGAGCGTCTCTCTAATACAGTAACTACTTTAACGCAGTTTCTAATGCCTATAGTAAAGCCTATCTTGTTAAAGTTGTAGGTATCTTTGTCCTAGATGCTATACTTAGCTTTAATATTCTGTACTAGGTTAAACTAGGGCCTAATAATATCTAGATTGCTGTAGAAGACTCTCTAGCAATCTCTCTATTAAGTTATACGCAATTTAAGTCTAGACTTGCGTTTTACAAAGTTAAAAGCCTATTAGGGGCTAATAGGGTCTGTAATACGTACAGCATGCAGGTAAATAGCTATATCTTAAACCTAATAAAGTATTAGGGCGAGCCTTTACGCGTTAAGCTTCTTTATATACTGCATAAGCATTTACTCTTCTACCTTAGTTAAAGCTAATAACTTAGAGTAGGTATTAGGTATTAACTACGTCCTAGCGTATTGGTTATAGAGAGTTAATTTTAGCACGTTGTAGACTACAGCAGCGCGTTGCACGCTAAGATTTTAAGGTTCCTTTGTTGCTTAGAGTGTAAGCTTAATCCTATCTTTTTTTAGAAGCAATTTAAGGTTAAGTAGTTAATCTATTGTGATTTTAGAGTTAATAGGCCTGAGAGCTTGTTAGGGTGTCTAACTTGCTTAGCTGTCTAACTCGCTATACACTTACGTTAGGCTAGTAATATATAAGTATAGATCTAATAATACAGAATAGTATAAATTATAACTAAAGGTTAAACTACTAAGCAAACAATCTAGCTAGAGAACGTTGTCTACTACCGAGATATTCTATGCAATCTTGTGTTGTTTAGACTGCTACGACTCTAGGGTATCTAGTAGGATAATAGAGGAGAGCTAACAATACTGCGCTGCTAAGACGACTTAATAGTTGCTATACTAACAGAAATACACTAATAATAGGTAGTTAACCTACAGCACAACTATGCCGCCTTCTATGTACGTACGTACTAGCTTAAAGACCCTAAGAGTAGTATAGAAGACAAGCGCAACACTATAGCATAAGCAATTAGGGCACCTAGGACTGTTAGTAATTAAACACCTTATCTACTAGTCTTAGGGGGTAAAATTAAGGGTGTTACTACTATAGAATATAACGTATATAGAAGAGCTAAATCAAGGCGCTAATTCTAATGTAAACTATATATAATTAAAAATAGACTAGGAGAATAAATAGTGCTTAACTTCTATAGCTATAAAGAAGGATCTATAAAAAAGAAGAGCTAAATACTAATAATTAACTAGTACTTAATATATATATAGGACCTCTACTTTAAAGACAATTTACTAGCTAAATTAATTATTTAACTCCTTAGATTATTTATACAATTCCTTAAAAAATAATTTAATATCTTAGTTAAATTTATTAAAACTAATAACAATATTGCTACTATAAAAGTAGAAGTAGGAAGATAGTACGCTACCTTAGGCATAAAACTTAAGCCTTTAGTACTAGATATTTAAGCATAAAATAGAGGAGCTAAACGCTTAGGGAGAGTAATTAAAGAAAAAGCACGTATAATACAGCTAGACGCTAACCTGCTACAGGAAATATAGCTAGAGATTACTAAAGCTGCAGTATATCTATATAACAGAACGCTAAACTTTAATAATTAGTAGTAGTTACCCTACGTAAGGTTCTTTACACAAGTTACTAAACTAAATAGGATTGTCCCTAGGTATTAAAAACTAAATTAGGTATACTTAAAAGCGTATAGTTACAAGGCCTTTGTAATAACTAATAATACACACTATAGAAAGTTAAGACTCTAGAGGCTAGATCTAAAAGTATAGGTAGGCTACCTTGTAGGCTACTTATCTACAAATATCTATTACATCTAGATTCCCCCTCTAGGGAGAGTTATTAGCTTACAAGACGTAGTCTTTAACAGACAATCTATGTTTAATAGCAAAATAAAGAGCCTAATAGACAGTCTAATACACAGTACCCTTAAAGAATTAGCTATATAGATAAAGACAATAGAACTTCTAGTATATTAAGTAAAGTAACTAGAGACTAAGTAATTCTATAAAGACAATACAATAGAAGATAGTATATCTACCTATAGAACTCTAAGGCAATACAAAGGCAAGGAAGTACTTAAAGTATACCTAACTCCTCTAGAAACTCTACCTCTAGTTGCGTTCTTAATGCAGACTATATAGAATAAAGCAAGTAAATAGTAAGCTAATAACTATAGCATATTAATAATAGTACTATAGGCTACTTTATTTATAGCTAGGACCTAGGCAGAGATAATAGGCTAATATAATAGAAAACCTATTAATAAGGCACAGCTATAAAGAATCTTATTAAGGGGAGTATAGCTACACTTAAGCTAGCTCCCTTTACTACTAAAAGTATTCTCTAATCTTAAGAACTATCTACTCTATAAGATATTTAAAGAAGCTAAAAAAGTTTACCTTAAGAGCTACTAATAGATAAGATTGTGGGTAGAGGTACTAATATTACTGATTAGGAGAGCTTAATATTAGATACTTAACTATATATAGGTATACACGTATAAACTAGACAAGCACTACTATTTACTTAAGTGTAAGGCCTAGCTAGTAGTTAGAGAGGATTAATAGCGAAATATTACCTTATAAGATACCTATATAACTACGCTAGCAAGCTAGTCCTTCTAAATACTAGCTGCTATTATAGCTAAAGACAACCTTAAGCTAAAATAGTATAATATTACTAACGCCTTTATATATATAACAGTTAACAGAGAAATCTATATAAAGATACTAGGCAGCTACTAAAAGCTAGAGACTACCTTAAAGATCTAGAAAGCGTTATACAGCCTGCAGATATTACTACTACTATAGTAGAAGAGGTTTGTAACAGCTCTCTTTTAACTAAAATTTTAGGTAGTGCTGTATAAGCTATTCTATAAAATAAAGGATAGAATAATTATCTTCTTCTATATAGACAATATTATAACCACGTACTACAAAATATAGGAGGAGTCTACTAAATAAATTACTATATCCCTTTAAAAGAAATATACCTTAATATAGGGTAATAACCTATAATAGTTTCTAGGGATTAAAATTATTTATAACTAATAATAGAAGTTAATGTAACTATTATAATAGTTATTTATTAAAAAGATAAGCTAACTTACTAACTAGGTAGACTTAAGTTATATTACGCCTATATTAATAATTAAATAAGTACTAAATAATAGACTTACTACTATATTAGAGATAAATAGATACTAATAGAAGATTAGGTCTCTCCTATTTATAGCAATTACTATACAACCTAATATTGCCTTTACTACTTTAAGGCTAGCTAGATTCCTTATTAATCTAAGTTACAAATACTATAAGGCAGTAGATAGAGTGCTGCTATATCTTTACACTACTAAAACTAAGGCTTTACAGCTTAGCTAGGGAATAGGCCTTAAGGTAGCTAGCAACGCGTCCTTTGCAGACAATACTATAGATAGGAAGAGCTTACAAGGTTATGTTATTAAGCTCTTTAGAGGACTTATAGCCTAGAGAGTAAGCAAATAGAATACTATTACTACGTCTACAACTAAAGCCAAATTACTAGCCCTATCTTAGGTTGCTAAAGAAGCCCTGTACTTAAATAGGCTACTAAAGGAGCTATAAATTACAGTTCCTAGATTAGCTATTAACATTAGCTACAACAAAAAGCAAATAATACGCCTTGTCACTAAGGATATTGTAAAACTACAAATTAAACTACAATACGTAGATATCTACAATTACTAGCTCTAACAAGAGGTCTCTTGCAGTAAGATCAAGGTATTATATGTGTCTACTAACTAAATAATTTCTAATAGATTAACTAAATCCCTGCTAGCAAACACATAGGAGGCCCTCCTTAACTAACTAACTTAAGCTAGTTAGGAGAAGACTAGTATATCTTAAGGAGGTTTAGATAGATAAGATTAAAGCCTAACTTAAGACCCTTACATTATCTAAACTAACTAATTAGTTAGTAGCTTAAAAGATGCTCTAAGCTAAGGGGGTGTGTTAGATTCACAACTATATAAGCTGAGGGCTAGCAATCAATGTGATTAACCTAACAAGACTAAGGCTAGCGTGCGACATAATTGTTACACAAGGGGCTCGGGTGTAACTACACAAGAACAAAAAGGCACCTGTTATCTGAATAGAGAACAATAAGATTACACAGTGCAGCACACAACAGAATTTATCAATTATAACCCTAATTTTATTGCACTTATTAAAAGATCTATTATATCTAACACATACAATATGTTTATTATACAAGGGGCTTAGGTGTAACTATATAAGAACAAATAGGTACCTGTTATCTAAATAGTAAATAATAATAGTAAAGCATTATACAGTACAGCATATAACAGAATTTATTAATTATAACTCTAATTTTATTACACTTAACGTGAGTGCATAGCGAGGGGACTAGCATAGCGGGTGGACTAGGCAGTTTTACTAAATAAAATCAATAATCTAGAGCTTAATTACTCTTTGAATACTAGACTAAATCTTTTAGAAATCTTAAAGCAGACTTTTTTACTTAAAAAGACTTTTATTCTAAAGTTTAGTAGGCCTAGCTATTATAGATAAGGAGATATAAGAAAGTAGGACAAAATAATCCTTATAATTTACTTTTTCTTTAATAACTTCTAGAGAACTAGTAATAGAGCTTAATAGTGTAGATATTAAGCTCTTATGTACTTACTACGCCTTACATTTAATTTGCATTAAAAACATTAAAGTACACTGGAGTTATTAGAGCCTAAAATCTTGAATTTTACTGGCAAAACTGCCTAGTCCACTCGCTATGCCGGTCTACTCGATATGCACTTACTTTATTAAAATATCTATTAAATCTAACAGCTTATTATAAAGCATTATTTGTAATCTTTCTGCTTATATTAAGGGTTAAAGAGGCCTACTAACAAGTTTGCATTCGTCCTAACTATAGAAGTAGAAAGCTAGAGAAAGAAAAGGATACGCCTCTTCTTGTACAAGATATATCCTAGTGCTAAGCTAGAAGCTAGTCTCTTAGTAGCCTATATGCTTGTACGTAGGGTCTGCTCTGTATATAGTCTTGTATCTAGAGCCTAGCCTATAACACTAATAAGTAAATTATTTCTATTTAAAGATAGTTTATCTAAGTATAGAGGTAATTTAAGTTTCCTATTCTACTTATTTATAACTAAGTAGTAAAATAGAGTAAGATAGAGATAAAAAACACAAACTTTCCTTTCTATCTATTTTTTTAATTTCTTAATAACAGAACAACCCCATACTTTACCAGATCCAACACCAAGAAAAATTGTATCTTCTGCAACTGCTGATCTGTATGGTTGATATTCAGATGGAAGGTAGAGAACATTCTCTAATCCATGTTTTATCCACGCCAGTATTTGACTGTTTCTTTCTCGACCAACTGCTATCTGTTGACAGTTTGGATGTTGTGGAACCAAGGCAACTCCTGAGCTTTCCGAAGAAACAATTGCGAGAGCCCCAAGTTCAGTATGAAGACATGACTTTTCGTCATTGAACCATATCTTGGTGGGCGATTCGTCAAAATCGAGTTTAGACAGGCAAGTCCAGCTCCTGGCATCCCAGATCTTGATAAAGTTCTCGGACGTAGAAGCCAACCAGAGTGTATCCCTCGAGAAGGCTAGTGAGCGTATATCACTGTCATGCGCCTCCATTACCCGGAGGCAAGCTCCACTGCCCGTATCCCATATTTTGATCGTTCCGCCGCACGTGGTTGCAACCCTGGCTCCATCTGGAGAAAATGATACAGAGACCCAACTACTACTGTGGCCCTCCAATCTGTGTAAGCAGACACCGCTGTCGACACACCAGATCTTGACTGTATCATCGCTGGACACTGCAGCCACCCACCTCGAATCTTCCGAAAAAGCCAGTGCGCTGAGCCCATCTCCAGAATGAGAACCTTCGAGCGAGTGCAAGCACACTCCACTGCGAGTGTCCCAAATCTTGACTGTTTTGTCACTGGACACAGACGCCAGACAGACCGCGTTGGGAGAAAATGCTACGGTCCAAACCTCGTTCTCATGGCCATAAAACGTCTGTAGACATGATCTACTACCTGTATCCCAGAGCTTGATAGTCATATCACCAGATGATGACGCTAGAAATCTCGTATCTCGTGTGACTGCTACACAGGTAATCCAATCATAATGTTCCTCGGATGTCTGCTCGCATGCCTCACTGCTCATGCTCCAAATTCTGACCTTGCCATCCAAGCACGCAGATGCCAGTTGACCAGCACAGCTAAAAGCTAACGAAGTGACCCATTCGTTGTGACCCATAAGTGTCTGGTGATGGGATCCGCTATTCGCGTCATATATTCTAATTGACCTATCCCCGGATCCTGACGCCAGCCAGGCATTATCATGAGAGAAGGCTACCGATTGGATGAATCGAGTATGTTCTGCGATTGTGTGAAGACATGTCCCAGTTTCTGAATCCCATATCTTGATGGTCAGATCTTCACCTCCAGAAGCTATCTTAGTGCTGTTGGGAGAGAATGTCACGGAGCGGATTGCTTTCGTGTGACCTTTGAGGACTCGTATGGATTCACCGCTGTCCGGGTCCCAGATCATTATTGTTTGATCACACGATGCTGATGCGAGCCGTTTGTCATCGTGGGAGAAGACCACTGAGAGCACTTTATCTCCGTGGCCCTTAAGTGTCTTAAGGCATGCTCCACTCTCTGTATCCCAGATTTTGATGGTCTCGTCGTAAGACGCCGAGGCTATGCGAATCGCATCATTGGAGAAGACTGCTGATATGGTTGGATGATGGTGACCATACAGTGTCTTCAGACTTGTTCCGCTAGCCGTATCCCAAACTATGACCGTTCCATCGTAAGACGTTGATACAATGAGGCTTGCATCATATGAGAAATCCACTGACGACACCTCATTTTCGTGGCCCTTAAGCGTCCGGAGACAGATGCCGCTGTCCACGTCCCAGATTTTGACAGTCTTGTCTATAGACCCAGATGCTAGGTGCGTCCCATCATATGTGAAAGCCACAGATAACAATTCAGCAGCGTGGCCCTCGAGTGTCTGTAAGCAGGCACTCCATTCGCTGCTCATGGGTGGCGTCACAGTGATTCCACTTTGCTCTTCGTGCTGGAATAGTTGTCTAATCACGCTGCGAGTCGGACTGAATAGCAATGCCGATGCATATGATTGAAGAGGATAGCTTTCGATGGATCCTTTGTGGTACAAAATAAATCGATGCGCGTCTTCGAGAAGGTCCGTAAGCTGGTCTTGACCCAAATACTCCTAATTTCATTAGCAAATATTTGAGAAACACCAGATCAGTCAGGCGTCTTGGCAAATCGTACCTGAGCCAGGGAGTGAAGTCTCGTTATAGAAACAACGCCCTTTGCAATGCTGCCGCAAAGACTCAGTCCTTCCAGCCAGTAAAGAAATTTCGCTTTCAGGAAGTCGTGGATGATGTTCATAACCTGAAGATCTTTGTGATCGTGTTTTCGAGAATTAAATCTTGAATCACACAGATGATCGACCCAGTGAACCAAGGAGTAGCGCGTTGCTGCTAATGGATCTGGGGCAGGTATTTTTATGTCGTTGACAGAGATTCCCGGTGCACACAGGCCGTACAGATCCCTGTGTAAGGAATTGGACAAAGATGCAAGGGATCTCGAAAAGATTGCATCGTGAACGGACTCTTTACCATGGGGAAAAATTACTCTCGATGCTTGCTCGAGAAGAAAGTCTTGGGCGGACTGATGCACAAAATAGATGGTGTCGTCCCTAAGGGTCAGGAAAGATCCGCAAAGACGAATGATATCCTGGAAGCTTTCGAGATCGTCAACGAAGTTGTCCAACACCTCCACAAGTGTGAAACTCTCAGATATTGTTACCGGTCGGTAAGAAGTCGCAACGATCGCAAGAATACGTTGACATATCTCAGCCGAGCCTGAAACCTGGACTTGCTGCAGCATCCGATCATACAATTCGTTAAGTCCAGGCGGAAAGGAGCTCAGCTTCTCGACAACTTTCCACTTCTTTGTTGCCATCAGATCTTGGCATACCAGAGCTACCCAAAGGAAGGTTCCTTTGGCGTTTTCAGTAAGGTATTGAGCCACAAAGGATCGGTCCTCTGGCCTCAAACGATTTTTCTGTTCCAAATGTTCAATCTTCCGCGAGATGAAGTTTTCTACCGCTGCCGTGACTGATTTTGCATTAAGTTCGAGGCTCAATACATGCCCTACTTGGTCCAGCTGTTCTTCGATATCGGTAAGATTGCGACTAGAGACTATCCATTTGACGTTCGAAGATTCAGAACACTGCTTTGCGATAATATCGAGTAGCTTTGGCATATCTCTAACGCACTCGTCTAGGGCATCAACGACAATGTAGGTCTTGCCTAAATTTGAGTCGCGTAACACATTAATGAAGAATTCTGACAAGTTGAGTAATGCGTTTGCATCCTCGAATATGCTCTTTCCTGCGTTATCGTACTTCAATCGAACGTGCGAGGTAAGAGACGGTTCCTGACTGATAAGCATGTATAGTAGTCCTCGCAGCACAGCCGCGGTACTGTTGATGCGTGAATCAGTAGCCTGACAGAAGAAGTACGATATGGGACTGGAAACTGCGACTTTTCCCTGCAACTCGTTGATAATGCCGCAGAGCATCATAGTTTTGCCTTTCCCAGGATCGCCTCTGATCCACAACAATTGACTCTTTGCGTCATTGCACCACTGCTTAAAATTGCTGTTGCTTAGCACCCACTGCCAAGAGCCCTGTATCAAGCCGCCTTTCATGTCTTCTATACGTCTCTTGTCGTCGATGGGATCAGAGAGACGTAAATCACGAAGGCATTCCTTTTGCTTCTGAATCTCGACTCGAAGCCGTTTCAATGCTTCCTTCATACCTTCACCATATACAGGAGCTATGTCGACGCCGAAGAGTCCAGACAAAGAATATGCCGAATCTTCTTCAAGCTTCGTGACTCGAGTTTGTCTCCAGCGAAAACGTTCTTCAACGCTAGATTGAAAAAAAGAGGCTCCTTTGAGGACCTCCTGTGGGATCGTCGTGATTTTGTGGATCCTTGCGTTGAGCGATGTTCTATCACCAAGCTTATGCCAGTCGGCAGAAAAGAACTCGACAACTCTGGGAGCCAAAAGTTCCTGCAATGTCCATCCACGTGTAAACCATCTGCATTGCTGAAACTCGGATTGCCACGCTTGTAGGCTGCCTTCTCGAACTGCTGAAAGGGTTGGTGTAGTGACGTCAGGCAAATAGACGTAGCATCGCGCCGCGTCACGGTACCATCGAAACATGGATCGTATGGCGAATGAGAGCTCAGCATTGTCTGCTTTGTCAATGCAACAGGTGTCAACCCAGAAGTACTGCAAATTGTCGCGACGAGCTTGTTTCCCACACTCCTCGATCTTTTGGTAGCCAAGTTTTTCTTGCCCAATGTTATTTGTGATTTCTTCGAAAGTCACTTCATCTTTGTCGTTACCCCAGGTATGGGACAAGATTGCATAGGGAGGTATGGTGCTTGTTTCTTTAAAGGGTTCGGTGATAGCGAGCTGCTCATCTTCCTTGCGGTGGTATAACAGCCTCATCTTCGCTCAAGTATCTGCGATAGCGGCCGTGTATGACAGGGAGACCTGAAACTTTGACACAAATGGCTGGCGTTGGCTTAGTCGTGTGGCAACCTTAGACTATATCCCGTTCAGATACCCGTGGGCCAAGGAAATGAGAAGAGAGGTAGTCTCCAGCAAATATGTTGTGGTGTGAGTGGGCTATAGCGGTGGTAAACACGGAGGTAGGTACTGTCCTTAATTAGCCTCTGTCTGTACTCGAAGGATTTAGAGCTACAGGGACCACGTCACTCTCGCATATGCATTGCTGCCTGAGGCAAGAGTGTCCCCCTGCCTTGGCATCAAGGTGGCATGCCATCAGTTCATTAGCACAATTGTATGATCGTGAGGTAGCGCTACGCTTGGCTATAACAAGAGAAAATCAGCATTTGGGTTGTATTGCATGTACGCGATTTTGGAGCAGCATGTGCAATTGCCTACCGTGCACGGACACTATCCGGTCCGGGTTACCGATTAGTTACCCTAGCGTACCTTACGGGCGAGCTAGTCGCCTAGGCAAGCTAGTTACTTTTGCTAGAACTATATAAACCTTACCTACCTTATATTGTCTTAACTCAAGAGGGCGAAAAAGCCTGTAAATAATAGGAGTAATATATCTTATAAGTAACATGCAACCTAGGCAAGTAGCGCGCCCTAACAAGCTATTAGGCCTACTACCTGTAATTACTTAACACTATAATATTGTATTGTAACTTGTAGTAGATATTATTAATTGCTAATATCTACTATATCTTTCTTATATGTATATAAGTTGTGCCTAGTCTCTCTGCAGCACTTACAGTACCTTTTACCCCTCTTGCCTATACCTATTTATGCCCTACCCTTATACATTTCCCCCCTAATCTGTACTTTAATATTGTATTAGGTAATTAAGTCCTCTAATTCTTCCTTTAATAGGTCTCTACCCTTCTAAATACGCATCCTTTTGTGTGATTTGTGCTTAGAAGCAGCCTTATTTAATGCTTTAAGCTGCAGTACTTAGGCTGCTAATAATATCTACCTATATAGTAGCATTACATTGCCTCTCTATAGCTAATTAATAATCTTAACTACTAGAGTTAGTAATAATCCTTAGTGCCTTTAAATATAATCCTAAAGTAGTATTAATTAAGCCTCTATCTTATTAGCGTTAGTAGGTGTCTTAGGGTTCTATTAGGGCTCTACTAGGAGAGGCAGTAACAGTATACAAGGTTTAATATCAAGCTTTAATAGTACTACTAATAGGTTAATAGGGACTAAGCTAGTTACTCTAAAGCTTAAGAGGATAACGTAAGTGCATAGCGAGTGACGCAGATAAGCGAGTGACGCACCCCAACAAGCTGTTAGGGCTACCAACCTTCAAACCTCAATAGATCAGGGTTAAGTTATATAAATGTAATAGTTACTTTTACTAAGACTTTACTAAACTACTCCTTTGCTAATAATACCTCCTTAATAGTACTAGTTAAAAATATTAAAAGAAAGTAAATTATAGCTTATACTTTAGGCTATTATGTAATATAAAAATTTATAATAAAGCTATCTACTACTAGGTAGTAATCGACGCATAGAGTAGATACACTAGCTACTAGAATTATATAGAACCTGTATCAAACTGATGCTGAATTTACCCGAATAATACAGCCGAACATCCCTGCAGAGCTTTTCCACCAACAATACTTATGCGAGATACCACAGTACACGTCTGGTTTGTACCTCGTCTCATCTTCTGGCCTCTTGAAGGTATTGCCGCTGTTAAAATGGAAGAAGTCAGAATATCAAGGAGAACAATGCAACGCGTACTCGAGGGCATCGCCGTAGCCACGAAAGCACCGGAGTGTCTTGTGCAACACGTGTCCGACCTGATCATCCAGCGTGATCCCACAAGTAAATATGAGTCTGGTCCCGATCCCGAATCTCATACCACAGATCCGCCCACCACAGGTCCTTCCTTTCGTGACTGGAGCGACGTATTCGAATATGCTCCCGAACACCATTTCGAAGGCCCAATCACTCCGCTCAATTAGACTATACTCGGCGTTGCGCTGCTCCGCGAGAAATTACATCACGGCACCTCTGCCAGTCAGATCGAACTCAACACGATCTGGACCCTCATACACGACGCGATAATTACTTCTTCCACTGATGATGGCATCAAATTAAACGTTAGTCGAAGTGCGCAAGGACGCCTGGTGGTAACACTGTGCAGCCTAATCACTGACGGCCAGATTGAGGAGCTCTTGCGCCTGCACATCTGGTTGCCCCATGGCGCGCGAGGCGTCGATGCCGTCTCCGTGCACTCGCATCAGTGTTTTGGGCGTAGCTGGATCCTAGCAGGCTCCGGTACCGACGTGATCTGGGACTCGTTTGACGTTGCCAGCTCGCACTCCTCGAACGCAACTCACGCAAAGTACGCGCTGGCATGGACGGCGACCAACGATACGAGCACCAGGGCCACATTCATGACTCACCAGAAGAGCAGCACGATTCGGAACACGGGGAAGCTGGTCAAACTGCAGCTAAAAGACCGCACTATGCATAGTCGGGATATGAGTTATTCAATTTCATGCAATACGTATCATCAGTCAGTAGTACTTGGCGGCCTCGTTCATGCCACGTTGTTTGTGTTTGATTCCTCGAGAGGGTACGCGGCCGATGCGCCGGTCCTTGGGCCGAAGGAAGGGACGGAGTTCACCCAGATGAGAGAAACGCCGGGGATTAGGGCGGCAAAGTTGGCAAAGATTGTGGAGTCCACGAGAATTGTAGAGGCTGGGAAACGATCGGAAAATAGCACGTCGGATTCCAATTCTCAAGCCTGATTCACATCGCCGTATGGTTTCAATGACCATCAAGAATAATATGGATACTCAAGCCAAAGGTCTGCCTGAGAAAAGCAGCGATGATCACCGGCGTCACCGACTATTGAGAAAGAAACTCCATCAAAGAACAAAAAGCGCAAGGTTTCGGTCGAATATGAGTAACGAATGATGGGAGCGCATCAATCGACACCGATTGGGACGTTCAAGGTCTTCCGTTGAGCAATTCACCTGAACATGCATTCCAGGACGATGGGCAGGGCATAGGTTTGTCAATGCGCTCATTGTAAGGCAGTGATAACGACGCAGGACTAGTGCGGTATGTCCGCGCTGTTTCCAGCATTCCAAGTGGCCGTGCGGCTATTGGTACTGACACTGCAGTAGGGAAACGGAGAACCCTGAACTTGTCGCGGTCCACTGCAAGACAGGTTAAGCAGTGATTATCCTGAGACGACGCAACAACACTGGACATGAAATCCTCTTCAGGAAAAGGAAGCAGGTACGTTCCAGCTGGACGAGGCGGTGGGGCCTGCGACGAGAGGAAAGAACCCATGTCGGCGATTTCTCACGGGCAAAACCAGCAATGATTGTCCTGACGTCAGGGCACGGAGTTGCACGAGTTGTTTATATAGTGTTGAAATAACGTCAAATAGGGAATAGTAGGGTATATACTTATTTGACTGTAACAGGGTTAGTAAAAGCAGCTATTTATTGTTGACAAAGCGGTAAAGCCGATGACACGTGCGCTTGCCATTCAGCACGCCGAGCACTGCAGTGGTGGTAACGAGCCGGCACAATCCTCGTGTAAACAGTCTTGTTACAATAAGACACTCATAATGGGCGCGAACAAATTACTTGATCTTGCTTCGCCTACAGTCGTCCCTGATATTGACACAGGCGTTCTTGACATGGCTAAGGGACTGGCACAGACGTGCACTGTGGCCCAGCTATGCACTCCTGCATTTTAACCAATACATTGAAGCAACTACAACTGAGATCACATATTGGAAGGACGCATTTATATTGCAGAGCTTATAGGGCCTGTTTTCTCTTACAAAGCCAGTCTAGTCCATAGCTCAGTTGTATTCGTTATGCCTTTGCTATATCTGCAATCGTCTTTTCAAACCTTTCAGGCTCCCTACCGATCAATATGCGCAGGTGTTCGGTGACTGCAGCTCCTTCTCCGTGCCCCAAAGCTTCGTACGATGTTGCCCAGTGCCTCGCCATGTCCCCTGCTAAATATTTGGAATCTCCTTGAACAGAATCTGCAGATGCCCATTCATCGACACTGCACTGCAACACCTCGATCTTCTTTCTAACCACACGACCAACAGCATTAATGCTCTCCTCGATCGACATTTCTTCTGGACCAGATAAGAGAAGCTTCTGGTTTATGTGCGTAAATGCTGTAGGATTACTTGCATACTTTGCAAGTAGGTGCGCAGTACCTTCGCCAAGTTCATCGCGCTTGACCCATGAAATACCAGGACCTTTTCCATCGTGCGGTAGTTTCACCTGGCTTGGTGGTTGTTTTAGATCAAGGAAGGCTAAATACATGCCGTAGGACTCTGTGTAAAGACCCTGTCACACAATAGTGTAAGAGAACGACGGTATCTCGGCCGCGATTTTGGCGGGGTATCTTTCAGTGTCAAGATGCGCTTGCATTAAAAAAGCAAGAGAGTCTGTAGTGGTGCCGGTGCCTGCGAAGCCCAAGGAGGAGTAGAAGACATGAGTGTCGCCGCATTTGACTGCTACATCAATCGCATACTTCTGGACCTGTAAGGTTGTTAGATGTCGTACGTATACATACAGAAGATTCACGGCACTTACTTGGAAACAGCGTTCATGCTCAATACTAGCGTAGGAGATTAGATTAAGACACTGAGCGCCTTCAAAAGCATTGTCAAGTGTCTCAAGCTTATCATAGTCGCCATATCTTGTAACAACCCCTGCGTCCTTGTAGCTGCTTGGGATGCTGGAAGGGGTTCTTGCCACAAGAATAACGTTCTTTGGGTCGATTAACCTCAGGAGATGGCGGTATGTGCTCCCGCCGATGCCACCCGAAGCGGGGAAAATAGCGAGTGTATTGTTGTTCATGGCGCTTATTGGTAAATTGTTCGTAACAGATTGCATATCTCTTTAAAGTTATCAGCATTCAAATATTGGCTGTCCGTGACTAAGCCCATCTCTCAGACAGTGAGCCAGAGGGGTGATGTCATGCTGAACATTGCTGAGTAATGTTGCTCCAAGTTAGTCAATCTCTTGCGAGATCTGTAAGCTCAGCGGCCTCCCTGCGGTCTGATCGCTACCTCCGAAGAACGCCAATGAGCTGGCCACCGCACAGAACAAACTTGATGGATAATATACGCTTGTTGAAGAAAGCTGCCAAAATTTGACTCCAAGCTTTTGAGATTCGTCATCAGCGCTAACTTGGCTTAGCCTATCAACTATCAACGCTATAATTCCTCTCACCGACACTATAACACGATCAGAAGCTTACTTGTTGAAGGATAATCTCGCGACCTTGGTTGGAGACCTGCTTTGTGTTGTACGAAGAACTAAGCAAAATGGATAAATTGATAATGGCCGGTTTACCCCCAACTCACACAGTCAACGTGCTGCTGGCCTTCAAGTCCCTACTTGAAGAACCAACAGTGAACTTGTAGTCACCGCGCACGATCTGCCACTCCTGCTTCTCGACATTCCAAACGGAGAGATCACGACGCCTGAGCTGGAAGGTCGCTTTCTCGGTCTTTCCAGGCTGGATCTTTATCTTCTGGAAACCACGAAGCTGGCGAACGGGTTCGGCGGCAGAGGCTGGGAATTCCACATACAGTTGCGCGACCTCAGTACCAGAAATCTTTCCCGTGTTGCTAATGTCGGTGCTGACTTCAGCAACAATGTCCCAAAGATCCTCTCGTCCACCAACAGCGAGGTCACCAGAAGCGAATTCGCTAGACAGTAGCTGAGTCTTGGGCGTAATCTCGATTTGAGTACTATACTCGAAGGTAGTGTAGGAAAGTCCAAAGCCAAATGAGTATCGGGGGGTGGAGTTCTTCTGGTCAAAGTATTTATAGTCGATGTAGTTGCCCTCAGAGAAGTCAATAACGGAAGCCTCACTGATCTGCGTGTTCTGGTCGTAATCGGACTCGTTCTTAGCAATGGTATGAACCAACTTGCCCGAGGGGTTGACATCACCAAACAGAACGTCATTGATGGCATGACCAGAGGACTGGCCGAGAGGGCCACCGTAGAGTATACCGGTAACGTTCTCGTGGGTAGCCCATTGATCGAGAAGACGGGGTCCGACAGTGTTGACGACAACAATGGTGTTGTTGCAGTTGTCGGCAACATATTTCACGAGACTGATAATCGTTAGCTAAGGGAGTGTCACAGGGACGTGTCTACTTACTTGTCGCCTTCAGCGTTCGACAACTCGCTCCTATCTGCGCCTTCGCCAGCCCAAGCGTTCAAGAAGACAACGCAGGCTTCAGCACCATCCACAATACCAAGAGTAGTTTCAGATATCTCAGTACCGGAGCCATCGCTAAGCTGCATGCCGCCGCCAGAACTTTCAACAACAGTGTTGTTAAGCCACCACTTCAGCATGAAGCCATCGGCTTGGGCACGCTCGTTGAATGCCTGGAAAGGGGTTACCAGAAATGCAGCAGACGACATAGCTGAGCCACCAATCTGAGACATGTGGCCGTCCATAGTTGCATCAACACCAGACATGACCGTGAGAGCTGTGTTGGGGCCCATGAGACGCGGGGCAGCGTGTTTGCCAAATATTGAAATGGCTTTCTTGTTTCGCAAGGGAAGTGCGTTCTTTGTGTTCTTGAGCAGAACAAGTGACTCTGCGGCATACTGGCGAGCTAGTTTACCATGCTCTCCCCGTACGTCGACATTGTCAGTATAACCGGCGTGGCTGGGGTAAATTTCCTGCTCCTGCTTGAAATGGCCCATGAGCTGACGAATGACCATGTCATCGAGACGAGCAGAGGAGAATGTCCCATTCGCAATCCCGGCAACAAGTGTGGAGTTGCTCCAGTACGATGAAGAACCATAGTCAAGTCCAGCATTGGCAGAATCAAAGCTGGTATGCTGAGCGCCAGCATCGGGGTGGACAAATCCAGGAAAACCAATCTCAACCTTCAAGTATCTGGCAAGTGTGTCTTGGTTTTCGCAACCATAAGATCCGTTGATTTTCTGCATGGAGCACATAGCACCACCGACACCTGCCTTGACAGCGTCGTAGAAAGGGGCAAGGTAAGTCTCATGGAAAGCCTTGTCACCGATTTCAGCACTATAAGCCTCGTTGGATAAAGTGGTATTGCTGGGGCTCTGGCGCCGCTGCATCGAAGATGGTGCGCCAACAGATGTATTACCCCCAGGCCCGCCGGGGCCTCCGCCACCCATGCCACCGCCACCGTTTGAGCCTTGACGGTTTGTCTCTTGCTCATTGAGAATGTAGTGCTTCGCGCTAGGAGTGACACCGGAGGCGGCCATACCACTGGCAAGTCGGCCAGCCATGATTCCAGACAAGTATGAGTCGGGGCCATACGATTCGCCGCTACGGCCGCCCCAAGGGGATCGACCAAGAGGCTGCACAGTAGGAGCATAGGCAACATTCATTCCTTTGCCTTTGAATTCAGCACCTAGGCCCTTGCCCTGACTGTAGATAGCGTCCTTATCCCAAGTCATGGACATGGCAAGTCCCGCAGGCCAGGCGGTAACGAAGTAGTAGTTGATCGGATTTGCGGAGGAGTCAGAGCCTCGGAGAGCGGAATAGTTGCCAGCACCACTGCCGGTGATAATGGAAAGTTTCTCATCGGTGCTGAGCGCTGCAGTAAACTTTGAGGCCCTGTCGAAAGCATTTTGCCAGTCACCAAGCTTGACTGCCGTATGTTAGTTATATGGACTGCTGACCAGCGAAGCTCTTTTACCGGTACCAGAGCTCAATATGGCCCGGGTATAATTAGACGTGATTGCAGCGTCAACGGTCCCGCTAAAGTAGAGAGCAGCAAGAAGCCAGACATCGGGTTTGAACATCGTGGAAATAGCCGCAACCAAAGAAAGCGAGGGTACAAGCTGCAACAAGGTGCCAGAAAATCAAGTCCGGCGCAAATGAGTATATGAGATTGGAACTGGTGTTCTCCGCAATGAATCTTTCACTGCTTCCGCGATCTTTCTTTTCAACATCTCGACTATGCGATGTCCGAAAATAATCGCGTCTGCACATCCACTTCGTACAAGCTTTGCACAGGAGGGTGACGGACTGGCTTACGTATACCTGGCGTCTACCAGCATACTTCCGCCCTGTATAACATCCATCGATCGATATTAAGGGCAAAGCTTTTGCGCGGCAGTGCTGGTCAATTGCTTGTCAGAGCGGGCGTTAGATCGAGTTTGGTGTCTTAGCGTAGCATGGCCACGTATGCAGCAAGGGTGTAGAGCAAGTAGGCAAGCCGGTTCTTGTACGAACAAAATGCCGAGACACCCACAGAATCTAAGATACCTACGCGCCCTGCAACTTCGAGACCTCTAAAAACAAAAAATGTGTAGATTAATGCAAACTTTTGCTTTTTCTTACTCATAACGACTAGGGTTTGATTTCGATTTGTATTTAAAAAGTTGTAGGATCACGAAGTGAGTTTTCATATGCCACCATTCCTGCCGTGCAAGGGCTCTTGTACGACCATGTCAGTCGGGAACAAACAGCCGAGATTCAGTCATACTGACTATCTCATGACGCTCACAATGAATGTAATGGGGCTAATCAAGTAGAGATTATTAAATCGGATTCGTTCAGCCTTGCCAGAATTGGATAGGAAGTCGTGGTTGCGGTGTCGTCGCGATGCAAAAAAGCGACCTTGATAATTCGAGTATCGTACAACAGAGCATCTGTGCTTTGCCCTAGATACCTAGTAGGTCGGGAGTTGGCTACGCCGACATCTTGGCAAGAAACTCGAACATCAGGTGAGAGTGTGAATTGGATCACGACGTCAACGTCACTTCATACTAGTTATCCCACTTTTCTAAAACACATTTGGAACTGCGCAGAGAGTATTGCACCTTGTGTGAGATTTGCATCTAGATCGGAGCAATTTTTGGGCAGAGATACTAGCCGAAGTCTCGAATCTAGCCGGGTCATGCACGCTAAGATCTTCAGGGAGGAAACAAAGATATCGAGTCAAAACATATCTTCGTAAGATAAAGTGATGGCTTCTTTCTCCCACTGACCTCTGTCACTCTGGACTCCGGGATGCAGTGGTAGCTACTAATATGAAAGCCAAACTAGGCCTGCCCTTCTCAGAACATCTTAAAAAAATCCAAAGCGAATTGTCTAACATCGAATATTGAGATCCGATCAAACGAAACATCATGGCTTTATGCGGTGAAGGTAGTCCGCACAGATCTTTCTCTAATGAATGGCTTAGAAAATGTTAATGATTTCCCTAGATATCGAGAGGCTATGCAGATTTCGCACTAGACGGTCAAAGACTGCCTCCTGCGTGGGGAGTATGCAGTTTTGCCGTTTTTCGAAGTACTAGAGCGTTGACGAAACGAGTTCCAAATCTTAACAACAATTATCAATGATGTAAGCCACCATATAAATATGAGAATCCATCTCCGGCGGCTTGTGTGTAGAAGGAATCATGTGTGTGGTTGAGTACATCTAACATCGCCCTCTGCTCCGCTAAGCAAGGCAACACGCAACACGCAACACGGGCAGCCATGTGATAACGAGCCCCGTTTCGAGGATGGAAATAGCTTGCAGCTCGGTTATCACGTCAGCAATATACACGGGTCCCATCGTAGAGACATTCGCCAAGAAGAGCCTCCCTGTTAGCCAGGCTTTTGTTAGGACTTTTTTGGATTTCGTAATTGCTAAGTTAGAACGGATCAATAGATACTGGGGCGATCTAACATTTGAAACTATTCAGAGATCTTTTGTTGATGAGCTTTCACTATCCTGTCGTTAGCAAACCCATCCGCTGCCGGGAACCGCTTTGTGTTGTAAGATCTCCCGTCGCAAGACGCCTTGAAGAATACCGTTCATCGGGAAAGATGTTGATAACATGCATATGTGCATGGTCCCTTGGTTTTGTCAATGGAATTATGTATCCCGATCACGCAACTTGCCAGAATGCATCTCTTAATGAATGACCGCTTTTCTAACAACCTTCCTACTCATCGCAGTCAGTCGATGCACACGGTCCGTCGTGTCGCTATATCTTTTCTGTGCTAAATCCGCAACATAGTCCTTCATGCTACGTACCATGTCGGAACTTGGAGCAAAAGAGTAGTCTTGTAAGTTGGTTCAATATGATTGGCAATGGTTTACGACACGAGAAACATGTTCCACAATTTTCTCTCAGTGGCCCACATTACTAGGTCAAAAGAAGCCAAGTGCGGCGGGATGACGGCCCCTGCCTAGACGGCTGTTGCTTCCGCATGAAGCAAAGGGTGCGAGAAACAGTCCTCGAAAAGCGCTTCACTGGCATAATGGAATTCGATTCGTCAGGATGTGCTGGAAGTAAAAAGATACACAATCAGCCGCATGGGGCATCGCTTGACTTGTGGTAAGTCGCATCCGGTCATATATACCAGCGCGGCAAAGCCTGATTCTGATCCTGATCCTGATCCTTCGATCGTTGCTCCGTGGCAAAGCTCTGATCACTACCTGAATGAGTAGAACGTCTGCATATTCATAAAAGAACCTCTCTCCACATTCCAGACCCGACCGGTGCCAAAGACTTTTGTCACATTCGAATAACCAATCAGTTTACGATGCGTTTTTCCGGTTTCTTCATCATTGGGTATTCCTTGGCAGCGTTGTCTCGTGCTGCCGTGCTACCGTCGGCCAATGTGTCGGAAGTATGCAGGGAACCGCCTAAACGGCTCGAATGGTACAATATCTACACATCTATCCAGACATGTGCCTGACATGGAAAACAGGCGACAATTGTCTGAGCCGCAGAAGAAGTCTTACATTGATGCCGTGCTGTGTCTGACAAAGAGAAACTCTACTTCGGGAATTACAAAGGCATTGAATCGTTTTGACGATCACGAGGCCGTTCACAATAGCCAAACTTCGCAGATCCATTGGGTTGGCCACTTTATCCTTTGGCATCGATACTTCGTGGCGACCTACGAAAAGGCTCTGCGCACCGAGTGTGGATATGCCGGTGGGCAGCCGTCTGTCACAAAGTCGGAATAGATTCTGAGCGCTGTTATATTGACCGGACAACAGGTATTGGGACTGGTCTCAGGACGCAGAGCCAAAAAACCACAGCTCCATGAAAATCTTCGAGACTTCCATTTTTGATGCTAACACCGGATTTGGCGGTAACGGCGATTATATTAAGCCTACTGCAGAACAAAATCCCCTGAATATCACAGGCAGCACTGGGGGTGGATGTGTTAAGAACGGCCCCTTTGTCCCATCCAAGTTCATGCTCAACTTCCCCGGGCGAGATTGCCTTAGGCGAGATTTTAATCCCAGGATCATGAACACTTTCGCCGACCCCGCCTTGGTGGAGGATGTGCTGGCGCAAGAAGATTACACTAGTTTCGCACGAGCTATAGAGAAAGTGCGTTCTTTCAATCAACCCAACATCCACGGCAGTGGTCACTTCGGTGTTGGTGGAGTCCTGGGTACAATCGGTAACGCTGCGAACAGTCCTGGTGGTATGGCAGCTTGAATACAAGTAAGAAAAGATACTCACATATCACAGATCCGTTATTTTTCTTGCATCACGCAAATCTCGATCATGTGTTTTGGAAATGGCAACAGAAGGATCTGGAAAGTCGGTTTAATGAGGTTGGGGGACCGGCTGTGCCTTTGGACTATAGTGGCCAGAATGTGACACTCGATTTTCAGATCAACATGGGGAGATTGGCTGGCAATGCGACACTCGGGGACTTACTCAACACTCAAGGAAAAACGCTTTGCTATACTTACTAAATAAGGAATGTCCAAGCCAAACCACAACATGAAAATTAAGTTGCCTCAGATGAATTTAAACGTGAATTCTGCGCATGAGAAATGGTATATCTAGCATTCTCAAACCCCAGCTTCGTGTTCTGGTGCATGGAGGTGGCTTAAAGTAGTGTTCAAATTGTCCTCATCGCTTTACCTTGACCACAAGCTATATTCAGGCGCATTCATGTATGCTCCTGGATCGAAGGCATCATTTCGGCCCCTCGCCTCCCCCTATGCCCTTCCGTAGCGCGATGATTAATGTTGATATTCTCGTGATCCTTCATTTCCAACATGGTGTCGCCTTTGCCAACCCATAGGTCGACCATGTTGCTACCAACCCATTGACATCTGTTTCTCTTGCTGAACCTTCATCGCAATCCTGAGCATGTAGGACTGGCACTGCTGGCAGTTCCTCCATTGGTCGTCCCGGGTCAGATGTTCGTAACGTGACAGGCACGTATTGTCGTCTGGTGACTTCATATCGGCAGGCACTGTTTCTTCATAAGTGGCTTTGGCGGTGTGTGACTCTGGCTCATACACCTTAGACACCGCCTCTGGCAACTCTGGCTCAATAAGGTCCTCGGTTGCCACTATGTCTGTTACTGCGGGCGGGGGCGGGGGCGGGGGCGGGGCCGGGGCCTCGATATCTCCAGCGGCCTTGTCTTTCTTCTTTTTCTCCTTCTTCTTCTTCTTACTGGAGCTAAGGCTCGCACTCGCACCCCAAATACCCCGCTGATCCTGTTGCTCGTGTGTCGGCAAAGGCTCTACGAGGACTGGTGAGTCCTCGATAGGTGCTATGGAATCCAAGGTTGAACCATTGACTACCTCCGCTGGCGTTTCTGATTGTCTGCTGTGTGCGTTGTCCATTGAGCTACGTTCCAATAATTCTGGCTCTGTGACTGGGGGATTCTCTGCCGCATTAAGGGTCTCTGATTCTGCTCCCGGTGCTTCCTCTGCAGAAAGGTTCAACTGAGTCTTCTTCTGTTTCTTCTTTTTCTTTGTGCTAGCCCCTATGCTGAGGAAAGCCCATGAATCTTTGGCATCCGCTTGATCAACGGTCAACTCAGCAGTCTCCTTAACTGGATCCGAAGTGACCGGTGGTGCATCCTCGGTCAGCACAGTGTCGACTGCTGGTTCTATAGCCACTTCCACAGCAGGTTCTGGCTCTACCTGTGGCACTGTTGACCATGATGTACCAGACCAACCTTCTTCAGCTATGTGTACTGTCTGTCGCTTCGAAAGTCCAAAGCTCCAATCGTCAACTGGAGTCTCGACCCCGGGCGGCGAAGGTCCAGATTGCTCGTCAGTATGTACCCCTTTCGATGGCGCCATTGATGACAACACATCAACCTTCTCCCTCAATCCGTACTCGTTCTTGGGAGGCACTTTCTGGTCATTCGGGCTTCTTTCCAAATCAGACGGACCTCCACTCAACTGTTCAACACGGTTGCGATACAGCTTGGCCACGTGTTTTCCCAAGATTTTTGCCAGTTTGTGGCTCTTGATGCCGCTGAAGAAGCTATTGCTCGAGAAAATCTCGTCGTTATTCGCAAATGCCTGCTCCGCCTTTTGCACTATGAAATCCTGTAGCCAGCCAGCATCGTCTTGCAATGCGCACAAGGTTTCTTTGCCAATACCATGTGCAGCCTGCGTGATTTCGATGTTTTCGCCACATTTCAGTACCTCATCTCGTGCAAGGTCTTTCAGCACTGTTAATTTATAATTTTTGGCTGCGATGAATGCCGAAATTGCTTTCTTGAAGTCTACTCGACTGTAACTGAGGCCGAATTCTTCCTCATTGTCAGGTAAAGTCTGGTATTGGTTGGTATATAAGAAGTGGACAATCACATGACCAGTTTCAACGTCCACGTCCGGGAGATCGATGGTCCTCTCTGCCGACTCTGAGATCGGAAGATCGCGTAACGATTGCAACAGAATCTCAGGGACATAATAAGGCTGACAATCTGGACCGATGCGCAACGTTACGGGTGGACTTGTGTAGCGACTTTGGCTGCATCACTATCATCAGCTCAAATTTCTCGAATGTTTAGTAGCTGACCTGGCGAACCTGCTTGTATTCGCATCAACAACCACAACTGTCTTCGTTTTCTTCTTCTTTGCCATCATGAAAACTGGAGAGTGCTACGATGCTTTCACGAGAAGTCCACGCTTGTGCGGCAACCTACAGAGATTATATCCATCCCGAGGTCAATGTCTCGTTGAATGAAGCGTCCACTGGAGATATGACACGTTGATCTTGGAGGATCGTTGCATATGTGCAGACACGACACCCTGCATATGCAGTCGCAGCTATTCGAGCCCCGCATGCGAGCTATTCAGCCTGGTGGCTGCCAAGGTCGTCTACGGTAGCCTGATCGTCGCAATCACATTTCTGGCCCGCTCATCTATCGCACGACCGAAATTTGTAGAAGGTATGATCAAACAGCTCCAGCCCAGCCCACACAGTCGCGCGCAAGTAAGAAGGAGGTAGGTGCTGTGACGATCGGTCTCGAATCAGCCCCCTAGCTAATAACAGAGCATGCTCTCTAAGCTGCGTCGCCATTGCAACAGCCACTGCGAAGCCAGCGTGGTTTTTGGAGGCGGGGAAACGAGGTGTCGTCAAGAAGAGTGCTACAGGGGACTTGCGTAGCAAAAATCACTCAGATACCTTATGCGTTAGCATATGTTATTGCGTCCTTGTTCAAGGTACTATACTCACGACTCGTAGTCCGACGTTAGGTGGCACGCGGAACGATAGCCTCGCGCACCCTCTAATAAACTTCCCTCATTTTTTGTGATGGATTGTCACATCTTGTTCGTATCTCCATGTTGAGGCCCCTGACGACAACGAAGTAGTCGGAAGCGAAGTCGTGTGATGCCATAGCGCCGCATCAATGATGATACTCAATTTTCGCGGGTGATCAACGCACGCAATCTTTTCTCACTCTGCACATGTATTTACAAGTAAGGAACTACACTTTACGTGCGCTTGCGCTACTTTGTACACTTTTTTTCAGAACGCGAGGTAATTTGGTGCAGAAGCGAGGGCGTGTGGTGTCGGCTGACCCCGCCATGGTGTTGGTGGCGTTGCGGGGAGATCGGCATGGCTCTCCGCAATAAAATTCCTTGAGATCGAATACGTGTTTGAATGCCCACAAAACAATCTTAAAGGCCATGGCAGCTCCCCATAGGTAACAGCCTGCTGGAGAATTGGTCTACTTGAGAGAGTATAGCATTGCTACAGAACCAATATAACGACTAAGTACTACGGGCCGCGACGACTCCTGTGGGCAAACAGAAGAGACGCCTTCTGAGCGCTGGTGGAGCGCGGGTGGAGATAATGTGAGGTGGAGAAGGTGGTTATAGTATTGACTACGGGCACCTACGAAGGAGCTAGTATTTATTGACGCACCACCAAGGCCCGTGCTCATCGCGCTCCCCAACTGCCCTTCTCTCTACAGATTCAACCTAATATAATTCAACCACAACGTTACAAATATGCCTATTCCGCGTCGCAAACCCTTCAATTATAAGTAGGATAAGATTATCTGACTACCAAAAACAGGCCGCACTAAGATGACAGTTGTAGAACGGGCCTATACAATTGGCGCAGTAAGGGCTCTGCGGGGTGACTATGCCAACATCTCCGACATTGCAAGAGCCACACAACGCAGCCGCCACACTATTTCAAGGCTAGCGCAGCGCGTAGAAGAGAGAGTAGCTCGTCTTGGATCTAAATTCTAAGACGAATTAGTCTATCTAGACGAGAAAGGTCGCGAGAGGCCTACCCTCTTGACGCAGGATCAGAAGGATCGCATTATCGCGCTTGTAACCTCCACACGCGAATACCGTGAGAAGCAGCCTTGGCAGGCAATTGACAATAGCAATTTCAAAGAGATCGTGCCTCAGATTAGTACTGAGACGTTTCAGAACGTCATGTACAAGGCTGGGTACTCACGGCACCGTCCTGGCTGGCGGCCTCCCCTTACGGAGGAGCAAGAAAGAGAGCGATACAAGTAGGCATAGGAGTACAATCCTAACAGCGAGAGAGAGTATAATAATTAAGGCTTTGACTAGACTACTGTTGCCTTTACTAACGAGACTCCAGCTCGTATAGGTGACGAGAGAGGCATGATCAGAACGTGGTGCAAGGAAGGCAAGTAGTACGACGACGGCGTTAAACACGATCGTACTCGCAATAAGTGCTGCCTACAGTTCTACGGCTGCTTTAGGTATAACTACAAAGGTCCTTGTCACGTCTATTATCCTAAGACTGAGGAGGAGAAAGCAGAGGCAAAGGCTCATGTTAAAGAGCTAAATTGTAACACCCAGATCCGCGATAATAAGCTGCAATACCAGGCGCGCAGAGCGCTAGAGCATATAAATAAAAGCAACGTTAATCTGCGCAGAAGCACAAGGAAGAAGCAGTACGTACCTAGTACTATAGACTACACTTATGGCGATTGCAGTCGCAGCGGCATTGATAGGTACTGTCATCGTGAAGGTGCACTTAAGAAGGTCGTACCTTGGATCAAGAGCCTTAAGAAGAAGGGCCTTAAAGTACACCTTTAACAGGATAGAGCACCTACTCACAAGGCTCGAATCTCTTACAATTACCTTATTGCTGAGATAATTGATCGACTGTGGTGGCCAGGGCACTCGCCAGAGGCAAACGCAAGTGAGCATGCCTGGCCTTGGATTAGGCGCCATGTAACTCAGAACTACACCAAAAGCTGTACTTTAAAGCATTGCAAGAAGCAGTAGGTACAGGCTTAGGAGGAGATACTAATTAAGGTAATTGATAGGTGGGTGCTGTTAATTCCTGAGCAGGTTTGGCGGATCCTGCGCACAAAGGGCAAAAATAACTTTTACGGGTAGCTAGAACACTAAAAAAAAGTTACAATAGCTTGTTTATATATATTTTATTAACCTTACATAGTCAAATTATCTATTCCTACCTTCTATTCGTGGTTTTGGTGCTGATTCGTGTGGGGGTTGCGAAGGTTCGTGAGGGAGCTGAGCACAGACCTATGTTCTATGGGTTTTTTACACAATACCTTGATCCCCCCCTGCAGATATACTGGGCGGTCATTGGCCAAGTGCGGGGTTATAACGGCTGCTACGAATTGCTAGCGTTTTCTGCCTAAACATCATCCCCTGCGTACAGTAATCTATCCTACAACCCTACCTTGCTTAAATTACTATTATACAATATATTTGTAGTATTTTCTATAGTAATTATACATAATAATACACAAATTAAAGCAGAAGATTGTTGCCCCAGTAGCAAATAACAAAACGTTAAAGCGTCAACGTAAGGCAACCTAACACTTTAAGCAGGGTGTTAATCCTGTACCACTACCGCCACCTACACCTCTATCGACTATACGGCAGCGGCGATCACAGCCCTTCTAGGACACTAGCCCGCTGTTTAAACTGCCTAATTTAGATTAGCTAGTGCCTCCCCCTATAGTCATAAGGGATGACGACGACGGCGAAGAGGACAACGAAGATGAGGATAACGATGATAACAATAATAACAGGGACGACGAAGGGGATAAACAGGTGCATGCAGCCCTTAATGCTGCTACAGCTGTAGAAGACTACAACAATACTGCTTAATTGAGCCAGCAGCGTCCTGCGAGTTAACGTCCGCGTCACATATCACGTCAGCATCAGCGTCAGCGTCCACGTCCTCTTTCAAGTCAACAGCAGCATCAGGCGTCAGAAGTGAATATGCAAGAGCATAACAATGAAGAACCTAGCCTGCACGTCAAGTACTCTGCGTGGTAGGGTACGGGAGAAAAGAACCCAATCCCTGGGACATGCAACTTCAAGCGTAGGCAGAAGCTCTCTGCAATCTAAGAAGACTCCTTATGGCAGTGGGCAGACACTATTGTATACATGCAGAGACTATCCTGCGTTAGTAGGATTAAGACCTTAACAGCAACATTATACCATAACAGTGGCACCCGCCAGGCAAAGGCTAATAGGAACACTATGGTTTTAGAACGCCCGTGTAATATTGCTGGTCAAGAGCTTGAGGTTGGAAACGAGTTTGATTTTGAGGCAAATGTCACTGAGCTGTACAAGGAGAGCGCGTTTAACTTAGTCTGCGATTTTAGCCTGGTGTTGAAGGAAGAAGCAGTGGCCTAACCTGCACCTCTACCTCCAGCACTACAGTCTGCTCGAGCAGCTACTCGCCGGGCCCCAGGAATTGTCACTGCAATACAAGAAGAAGGTCTTGCTGCTATAGTTACTGCTAAGCGCTTTGCCTCAGGCACTGCACTTAGGATAAGGGACTATTGGAGATGTACAGACGAAGGCTGCCATAACTACAGCCTTGTCTGCTAGATCCGCTGACTGCCTGGTCGCGAAATTGATAGGCCAGAGGACCACTACAGAGTAGATAGCAACCTAGTTACTAAGTGGGCATCTGCAATTACGCGGGGTAAATGTACTGTTGAAGAGCCATCTAACGATGTTAAATAGTCTATTATAATAGCAAGAGACTGCGTGGAGACTGATAAGCAGCAGCGCCGCAAGCGGAAAGTGTCACCTACATCGTCACACTCTAGCTCTGGTATCAACAGTATAGCAAAGGCTATACTTGCATCACACCTTACACAGCTTAGGGCACCGCAGAGGCAGTGCTGTCACCAGGAGCCAGTACACAGCACGTCGCCTACGCGCTAGACTGACTTTAAGTGTAGTTCGGCTGAGATGATTCTGCATACACGCAACTTCTTTTGTTACTGGGCTATAGTTACGCTACAGTACGAGGAAAACGTCTTCTTAATTATAAAGGATGTTTGTATTGGCAATAGCTTTAACGTCAATCTTATTATAGACAGAGAGAACACAACAGTAGAGCTGTAGTGTTAAGACCTTAACTATTCTACTAGCTCTCTTGTCCAACTACGGAGAATGGCATCTAGATAGCGGAAGGAATATATAGGCCTAACACTAGGTGATATTTGTCTGTTAAGGCAGGAAGAAAACGACCCCAGCATAGACCTATAGACGGCACTTGCGCCAGAGACACTGCTTACACTACTAAGACATTAGTAGTAATGCGAACTCAGCATAGCTGCGTCTCTTTTAGTCTAAGAAACTCAGAATAGCTGCACCTTATATAGTTTTAAAAACCTAGTATAGCTGCGCCTCCTATAGTCTACGAAACCTAGGATATCTGCGCCGCGCTCCTTTGGTCTGAAAAACTCTAATAGCTGCGTCTCCTCTGGCCTGAAAATGGCCCTCGCAACAAGGGTAGACGCCCGAGCCTAAACTAGTCAGCGAGTGAGACCTGCCAGGAGGCGGACCGCCGCAACAAGCTCCGCCGCGACCGCTACGCCCGCAAGAAGGAGGAGGGCATCGCTGAGCGGCTCGCCGCCAAGGAGGAGGAAGAGGAGATAGGGGAGGGGTAATTCCCCTCCCCCAGGAAGACGCGGACAACGAGGACGACAAGGAGGAGTACAAGCCGTCGCCGTTGCCGCTGCTAGGCAAGCGGCAGTGGTCCGGGTCTCTAGTCTCAGTTTCACCGCCGCGCGTACGCTCACCTCCACCACTACCAAGACGCTGTGGCACGGGAACCAGGTCGACGAGGGGTAGGAGGGCTTCGCATGGCCCTTCTACTACTCAACCTTGATCGGCCCAGGCTGAGTGGTGGTTAAGGACTTATCTGGTGATTAACGCTTACCCGCTAGTGTTTAGGACTGAGCCGGAGCCTAATAGTGTAGAGTACGACAGCTGGCTAGATAATTAATTTTGAGTTTGGTTTTTAGATTGTATAATAGCTCACAACGGAATTAGAAGCCTCGCTTGCTCAGTCGTCGGCAAACGTGGAACCACTGCCCTCATAAGTACAGTCTCACAGCAGAAGATCCATTGGCAGTGCTGCACGACTCAATATTGAGGCAAAATATCATCAGAAGCTGCTTTTGTCGACGACAAGCGAGCATGCTCCATACAACCCGTCAAATGTCGTTGCAAAGGAAAGCGAGAAGACGAGCCAAATCAAGGCGGTGACACTTGCGGAGGGTGCTGCACTTGGGGGTAAAGAGCACTACTGGACTTATGTGAAAGGCAAGCCAGCCTTGGTATCTTGAAAGAGGCATGCTTCATCAAGGAACGTTCCTTCGAGAATGACTGCCCGTCGAACCTATTTTCACAAAGCAAAGTTCCGCCACACCAAGGCCTCCAGTCCCCCTCAGGCCTTCTGCTTCACTCGAAGTCATCGCTCATCACAATGCAACAGGCACTGCAGTAGCTAGATCCCAGCAACTAGTCGAAAATTGCATTGTAATCGTGTAGCGCGGTCCAGACTTCACATCGCTTGCAATACGCAAGAGACTCATAGGTAGCGGTGGGACATCACACCACAAACCATCTTTGAAAGGTGTAATCGCTACATTAGGAGCAGTGCCTCAACTGATTCCTCAGGGGAAAAGCTTAGTCGATTTGGAGATCTGGTACTCAGCTGCACTTGTGCACGAGTGTCATGATCTGAAGATAGCGCAGAAACGCCTGCGTAGTATGCTCGGTTTCACATAGAGATCGCCCAGGCAGACGGCCCAAATTGCCTACATCCCGTGCTGCATTTTAGTCGACTAAAACAAAAGCACGGTCGCTCAAGAAGCCCGAAAACTTTGCGAACTCGCAAAAGCATTCAACAAGCCGTACTCTCGGACACATAACCTACCAGCCGCAAAATTTGCAGAAATCTTTACTCTTCAGACGAATCAAAAAGCGGAACACTGGAAATCCATCATCTTTGAGTCTTTCAAGACACAATTCGCGATAAGAAAGCGACCTATAGAGATCTGAAGCTACAGAAATAATGCTCAGTCTGGCTCATGTCCACAGTTCCTCACAGGCCACGAGTTTTTATTTGGGCAAGTTTCGAGGTGGAGCTTCCGTAATTTTGCGAG
Organism: Epicoccum nigrum; assembly: GCA_002116315.1. Lineage (NCBI taxonomy): Eukaryota > Fungi > Ascomycota > Dothideomycetes > Pleosporales > Didymellaceae > Epicoccum > Epicoccum nigrum. The sequence continues at coordinate 3,595,926 of KZ107838.1, forward strand.
AGATGCATTCTTGAATTCAACGGAGGACTATCTGGAGCTCAAGACGACAATCTGCAGCAGTTTTCGCCGATGACGACCGCACCTTCACTATTGTTGAATTGGGAGTAGTATCCCCTACAGAACTTAAGCTACACATTCAAGTAGCATCTGTAGTGCATTCAAAACAGACCAAAATCTAAATCATAGGAAATCACACTCAACAAACTAATTCTCGACATGCATAACCTTGTGTGGGATACAGTAGTGACAGCAAAAGGCTTGCGTTTGGTTAGGAAGATGTGGAGCTCATCGACGCTGACACTGGGCTTACTCTCGCCACTACGAAATTCGGGACCGTTCCAAGCCTCAAAAGCTACGACCTCACGCAGATCGCGTTCTCGCCAGATAACAAAACCATTGCGATATCTGTCAAGCAATCAGGCAAGCCAAATAAAGTTGCGCTTCTATACGCAAAATCATTGGACTTCATTGTGGCAATTTGCTGCGATTCGAGAATCTATGGCTGTGTATTTACACTAGACAGCCGGTTGATTGCGATACAAGGGAGAATAGAGATTGCGCTGTACATCGTGGCGACACGGGAGTTAGCCGCGAAACACACCATAAGGACTTCACCGATTGGAACACAACATCCTATGTTCTCATATAACGGTTCTCAAATACTCCACGTAGCACAAGGAAAGGTCATTTTTCGTCAGACAAAGGATCTTGCTGTGAATCGCGAGCTCGACATTGATGGCAGGCCCTGTCATCTTGCTCTTTCCAGAGATGAACGATTCTTAGCTGTTAGCATGGGTGATGGGTGTTTCAGAATGTTTTCGCTTGCTTGACTGCAATGTTTTACTGCTTTTAATACCTAGAGTTGGTGGTACTCATTGCTTTCATATACTATATAAAGTCTATTCGCGTGTATTTACTGGCTGCTCGACCCTTATGTCTCCCAAGGTTCTATGTAGAATTGTGCAGCGTGAGGCGATGTCAAACACTACAGGGAGGGTATTTCTCACGTTGCAACCCAGCAAGAATGCCAATTGTCATTACACGGTCGAGATGTTTATGTAAGCACAGCATGATTCATTGTGCGGAGAACCTCGTATGCGATCATTGGGGTAATACTTCGCTACAGTCACGTCATCCAATTGACTACGAGCTTGCCACCCTCATTTATTTAGAGGATCTCATTTCGTCAAAATGTGCGACAAGCTTCTGATGAAATTCGGCGCCGATCCGAGGAGGTTATTAGCCACCGGTGTCATAACAGTCAACATATGCCAGGAAAGATTGCTACATGCAGTAGTCAAACCGTCAGCAACCCATTATCCTTGTCAAAATGTTGCACAACCCCTCACATTGGTTATTAACATCAAACAATCGGGAACATATGGTTGATCTATATATACAAGATACGAGATTTATACACCAGTGGACCTAAATAAGACCAAGTCTGGCTCCTCGTGTATGTGCTTCTTCGGCGAATCCGGCGATTGAGGTGCCGAGAATGGTTTTGCAAAATATCCTCACACAGATGATTTCGAGGTATAGGCTTGGTCAGGAAGTACATCCGCTTCGACGGGAGGTTCCATACGCAAAGTGACAGTGGTGAAGTATACATACGGCCCAGTTAGTGGTATATAAACAGTGTCAATAAGAACACGATCTCTCAACACGCTCTGTAGTCGAACCATCCATTCAACAATGAAAAGTATTACCCTTCCTCTACTCGTAGCAGCTGCTATCCACGATGTTGGCTCAGCGGCTCCCACCAGCCAGGACGAGCTCATAAACAAGAGGCTTGAGAACGGCCTTGGCCGAACGCCTGCACTAGGCTACAACAACTGGGTATGTGATCTTCTCATCTGTTGGTATATTCTTACGATAAAGTCAGAATAACGGAGGATGCACCCATGCTACTGCAGACGCAGCTCTGAAAGTAGCAGACCTTCTCATTTCACTCGGACTCAAGGATGCCGGTTACCAGTACCTCAACATCGACGATTGCTGGACGAGCAAAGCTCGCAACAGTACAGGTCATTTGGTTGCTGATCCCTCTAAATGGCCGCAAGGCATCAAGCCCGTCGCAGACAAGATACACAACATGGGTCTTAAGTTCGGCCTCTACGGCGATGCCGGTACCATGACTTGTGCGGGCTACCCAGGCTCTCAGGGTCATGAGGCGCAAGATGCAAAGACCTTGGCATCATGGGGCGTCGATTACTGGAAGCACGATGCTTGCTATCTCCCCTGCGCAACAGGCGGTGTTCCCCAAACCTGCTGGGATTCAAGGTCCAACACAAAGGCATACTATGCAACCATGCGTGACGCACTCGCTGGAGCCGGTCGCCCCATTCTCTTCTCCATGTGCCAATGGGGTCGCGACAGCGTCTGGACGTGGGGCAAGGACTACGGCAACTCGTGGCGCATGTCTGGTGACATTGCGAATAACTGGAACTCTTTGGCTACTATTGCAGCAAATGCCGCTGGGATGTCCCAGTACGCGGCTCCTGGCGGCTTCAACGATCTAGACATGTTGCAGGTGGGCAATGGTGGGCTGAACGAGAACGAAGAAAGGGCCCACGTCGGTCTTTGGGCAATTGCGAAGTCTCCGCTGCTCATTGGAACTGATCTAAGCAAGCTCAAGACATCTACGCTAAACATTCTCAAGAACAAGGTAGGCCAAGCCATTATGTCAAAGGGATAGCTGACTAACACTTAATATCACAGGCTCTGATCGCTATCAACCAAGATTCACTCGGCAAGGCTGCTGGTTACTTCCGTCCTTCTGGTAAGCCTGCGCCTGTTGGCGGCAAATTGTACCCTTACTGGGCTGGGCCTCTAAAAGATGGCGTGGTAGTTGGTATTGTTGCCGCTGATGGAGCAGCAACGCTCAACTTCCAGTTCACAGATGTTCCCGGCTTGGGTTCGGGGACGTGGAGGTGGACTGAGGTTTTCACCGGAGCAACAGGCTCAGGTACGTCGATCTCTGCACAGCTTGGTTCGCACGATATGCGTGTGTACAAGATTACGAAGTAGGGTCGAACTCATGGGAGTTTGTCGGAGCAAAACGGTCACTACTTTAGCATATCGAATCATGTCCTCAAGTCTGCTGCAATTCCGCCACTCATCATGAACATATTCAGTTCTCCCCATCCATTCTGGAGAGGATTATCGAGTCAAAATGGGGTGAGTTACTCGGAACCCTGACTTGTATGACTAGTAGCCTTTGTGGAGTTGTATCAAGTAACTTGACTCTTTTGTTACAGAATGTTTGCTCTAGTCGGCCACAATGCATTGGTGATATTTGTAAGATATATTTGGCAAACACGAATAATAGAGGGTAGCGTTGTTGAGCATTTGTGTCACGAAAGCCGGATGGTCATACTTGAAACTTAGGTGTCAGTTGGTTACTCTGTTCGACTATGAGTCAATATCAGCAGCATCAGCGCTACAAGTCTGACACAACTTCTTTCGGCGAAAGCTTAGATTTAAATGTGGCTAATGAGAGAAACCATCTCATCTACACTTTCCAAGTATATACACATTGCACACCATCTGTACCCTTCCATACTTGCAAGATGATAATCAACTGCAGATTGGGCAAGTCCTGGCTACCAATCAATCCTCGAAATAAGAGTCTTTCCGCGCTTAACCGCAGTGGCACGAGCCAGCGAGGCAAAGTCCGCCACAGTTGGAGGACCGCTGCCATACGTTGTTGCTGTCGCAAACAAGCTGTGAAGAACACTGAATCAGTACAGGGTCGACAGATACTCGTTGACCATGGCAAGAGAGATCCTCTTGGGGGTCAATGGGTGCCAAGTTACTTACAACGTGCTTGTAGTTATGGCTGCAGATGAGGTTGCCCACGCCTTCGCAACCCTCGCCCTGGTTGGCATGGTTGCCCTTCAAGCACCTTTGGGCGGAGCCGGTGAGGGCCAAAAAGCTGAGAACGACAAGGGCCTTGAACTGCATGTTTGCTGATAGGAGTGTGATTGAAAGGTGGTTTGTGTTGTAAAGAGCTGGAAGGTTGAGTGATGATTGAAAGAAACAGAGATACTGTGCACCTTTTATAACGCTCTTCGCTGTTATGACGTTCAAACGGTCACCGAGAGGTCAAGCAGCGCTCAGTCGAGTGGAGGCGTCGTGGTAAGCGCTACGAGCGTACGCAGTAAGGGAGTGGAGAAACAGATCGACGGGCTATGGCGACGGAGAAGGGCGAGAGAAGGAAGCAGTGCTTGACCGGTAGAGCCAGACTTGTGGGGAAGCATGTGGGGGAAATGTGAATAGCTTAGCGTTCACATAACGGTCTTGTTACCCACAAGCAAAAGCTTATTCCATATGAACAACTTAGGTCGCGCATACTATTATAGCCAAATGCCCTTTGCAATATATCTCGACGTTTACCCGAGCGAAGAACACCCTAAAAATCATAAGATCGCATTGTTATTCCTTGAATGGGGGGTGTTGAGGAGCTGCACCGTTAACCTTTCGCGATCTCTTGCACAACTCGAGGCGGTCAATCGGACTGCAGGTTGTACATCTGTGTTGCTTCTTACCAGTTGATTGTGGTGGCCTAAGGTCCCTGCATGGGTGGCCTTAAATCCCTGCATAGGTGGCCTTAGATCTCCGCGTTGGAGGCCTTACCGTAACCTCCGACTGGGGGTTTGTACTGTAGTTCTTGTACTAGTGTCTCGCTATAGCTTTGTTCAGAAGCTTCGCCTCAATCTAAATACTCCCTAGTAGTACCCAGTCGTCATATCCCCACATTTCACCCAATCGCATGCCAATAACCAACGATCGGAATTGCGCTTGTCGCAGTAATAGCGCAGGTCTCCCGCGCGGTACGGTACGTCGCCGTTTGTTACAAGCTACCTGATAGGTGAAGACAGACAGTTTGAGTGTAACAGTACTGCCTGGGGCCTTGAAATTGGAGATATTCGTAGACTATGAGGTATGTGCGATCCCGGAGATAGGCTCACAAGCACGCCCACTGCCTCGGCGATGTAGGGATCCGAGGCCTCAAATGACGTTTCATCTGCCCCTTTGATCAGCAGACTGCTGATACCCACAGTCCTGTACGGCCACCTGAAGATCTGCCCTCATTCATCCCGCAAGGGTGCGGGACCTCGTTGACTGACCGGCGACAGCCCATCTGGACGTCGGCTCTTTACATGATTCAGATGCGCCGTTTCCATGCCGCTCTGGACGCCTGGTCATTCTTACTCTCCGGTGCGTCAATCAACTGTTTAAGCATCCATTGGACTGTAGTCTGCGTGCCCCGTTAGATTACGTATTATTAAATATCCAGTGTAACCAGTGTAACCAGTGAGAGTACACGATTTCGAAAGGTTTGAGATTGAACCATTGATAAGATGACAGCGACTATTGTAGAGCCGGTCTGACGAACAAAAGACCAATGATACATACACGTGCAGTGGCTCCGTGGGTCGTCAGGCCCTCACAAGTCACTCGGTGATGAATATCTATCAGGCGCAAGGATGTTCACAGCCTGGTCTGGTTCCAAGGGGAGGCACCAGGTACCCAGCCAAGAATGAGGATTCAGTCTTAGATAGCGCCTCAGAGTGAGCCCGGATTGAGGGAAACTGCGACCTTGACACCTCCACCAATTTGTCCACGTGACTGGCCAGGGCCACAACCTCCTTTGCCTGAGATTCAGCTGCTAGGAGAATATTAGCAGCAACCAGGGATGAGTGTTCTTCAATTGCCACAGCAGAGTCGCTGCATTATGTCTCATTTTGCTGTTGTGATTGACTCCTCATCGCTCTTGCACGCTCGCTCTTGACATCGCTGGCACATTTCCATGAAAGACTGTACGCCTGCCCCTTCACACGAAACTAGCCACCCACACGTCCATAGCTCTTATTCCCTTCTGTCCCCCCTCCACACCCTTGAGGCTCGCCTCACAAGCGTCCCGCAGGGCGAAAACAACGCTTCGCTCTCTTTCGTCGTTCACATGCTTCTCTATTTGCTGTCCAAAAGACGGCGCTAGACAGGCAGTTACTTCCCACTGACCATCTAGAAGGTCCTCTCCGGGCTGCACGTAGGCTTCGCGTTCCAGCGACCACCCCGCAGCCAAAACTAGCTCGATGATTCGCTTTGGCGACAACACCGTACGGACATTGGAGGTACTCTCCAATTTGCGGCATTCCAACGCTGCCTGGGTAAGTGCCGCGAGGACATGAGGCTGTGCAGAGGAGTTTGAGGCTACTAGCGACCACTCAGCAAGAAGCAGACGTTTGCTGTGCTGCTTGATGGTGCGGAAGGTAGAAAGAACGAGCGAGGGCGAAGCAAAGTACCACAAACAGTGGGCGAGTACGGTGGCATCGAAGGTTTTGCTGCCGCTGAATGGAATATGTGACAAGTAATCGTGGGGGGATCCTTGGACCCAGGTTATCCGTTGACCCAGTGGACCATGCGAAATGTGAGACTGTGCTTGGCCGATAGTGTAAGGCGAGCCATAGTCCAAGTCTGCTGGGTCCACTGCGGTCACAGTCCCTTCCTCGCCCACAACAGAGGCAAGAGCAGCCGTACAGTCACCTTGTCCACAGCCTAATTCTAGGAGCTTCGAACTGACAGGTATGTTCCAGTGTTCTAAGAGCTTCAAGCGGTGTAGAGTTTGGGCGTGTTGAATGCTAAATCGGCTTGGGTCATGTAGAGAAAGGCGGGCGAGAGATGCGCTATCAAGCTGAGTAGACATAATGTGCTTGTTTGCTTGTTCAAAAGAAACAAGGCTGCTGAGTAATAGATAGCGCACCAGGAAGAAAATTGAATCGACGGTATTCGGAATACCAGTGGGTTCAAGTAGTACGGGGACGTGACTCACAGCATGTGGCATGTACCGTGTGGTCTTTCTTCCAAGATAAGAAAGGCTTCACCAAGGGTGGTGCTGGATCAGAAGTCGTTGAGTGCGACAGGTTTGCAAAAGCATAGCCACAGTCGCCAGATCGCGCTAACAGAATCTCAAACTTACTACTATATAAATGAAGCATGCAGCGACGTCGCTGTAGCAGTGGTGTCACTCTACAGATCACTTCCTGGCGCGGTTGGACTCCGTAGAAAGAAAGGGCGGCGGCGTTCGGTGTTCGGAAGCGCGAACGTTGCAACAACACTGCTGCCTAGATTGACTAGCTTAGGTCTTAGGTAAGATTCATCCCTCTCATATTGCTTGCGTCTCCTATCGCTTGCACAGTAACTCTAATTCATCTCTCTCTTAGGACTTTTTGAATGGTCTCTGCCAGCGTACCGTTAGCGATGCTAAGCTTCGAAGCTGAAGAGAAGCCTTCAGCTTTGGCTTCGGGCGCTCGGCGGGCGAGCCCGCTTCCCTGACTAGCACCCACACACCCCTTCACGACGAGAGACATCAGAACTCATCGAATCGACTGCCTGAGTATGTTTAATGCATCAAGTCGAGAAGGCCAGAACTTTGTTGGCCTCCCGTGCCATCGAACTCAGGTCCAAAAGTAGCCGCGTCTGGAATGGCAGCTGCATCCGCGAACGGTCTTCAAGACGACACTGCTGGCATGCGCAAAACACTGTCGCGCAACGGGAGCACAGCTAGAAGGTAGGCGTGGTTATTGCGATGCAGTCAGACGAACGCGATATGATCAAACACAGCCAGACGGCCCAAAATGGCACTGAGCCAACACGAGCAGACTGCCGGAGACAATCACATCCTGCATGCACGGTGGCAACGATAACAGCATCCTCCGAGAAGGTGTCTTGTGTTGATAAGGTCTTCGCGGAGTGCGACATTGCCATCGCACCAGTGGTGTCGTTGGTCCCCAAAGAAGAAGGTACGATCCTCCTGAGTCGCGCCACACGATCCCTTCAAATATTGGTGGTTAGCCGTCACCCGGAAGCCAGCCGCAATCTGTGGATTGGAGGGATTGGATGGATCAAGCGCGGCTAAGACAGCCCTTGGCAACGCTTGTTATCGTGTGGGCAACGACTAGTGCCTGAAAACAAGGGTACAGGTTATCCGGGAGAGGAACAAATGCCTGGGGCAGCACACTTGAGGCCATCAGTCCGCCAACCCCACGATTGCATGGAGATGGGACGAAATGCGTGTTTGACTCTCTTTTCGTCAGCGACCTCATATCTACTGATCCCCGGGAGCTGGCACCCATCAACAGGCCTGCTGCAGTCCACAAACTCGGTACAACTGCGCTCGCATTGGTGCAATTACAGGGTATACCCCCCATGCGCATGAACAGGCCGAACCACTGGGTACTCCGCTATCTATTCCTTCGCGCTTCTGGAACTTCTTCACGCGCTATACAACCCGAATTGGGCGTGCGATAAGACTTCGGCAATTACCCTGGTTGTCTTGATCTCCGCCACCAACATGGTTGCGCGCTCTGTGTCTGGTCGCGTTCAAATCCCAGCGACGTTGCCTTACAGATCACCTTCCGTTTCGCACTTAGGTAGTATCACCATTTGCGCCCCCGAATGAACTAAATTGTCTGATTCGCTACTGCATGTCACTGCGGCGCAATATGCTATCGCGTCACAGTAGAGCAATATGTGCTCATGTGAACATTTTTTGTGAACTTATATTGCAGTTTCCGCCGAGCAGTATTCGAAAGAGCAACGATTATTTTCGTCCACTTTTACGATGGCAGCCAATCCCCTGGGCGATACACTCATCCTCGGCGCACCCGGCGTTGAGGGGAAGACGACCGTCGTTCCAACCCACGAAGCTGTGAATGCTTTCACTGAGGAGAAGCATCGTCTTGCTGAAGGCAATGCAGACTTGAAAACCGTGCTGGAACCCGAGATCAAGGGAGCCCTAGCTTCGTATGACAGTCACGATGGGGATAGCGACGATCACATCATCGTCACTGGAGCTGATGCCGCCGCTCATCTGTTGCCCATGCGAGACGACCATGATCCTGCTTTGACATTCAGAAGTATATTCCTGGCAACATGTCTGTCTGCGTTCCAAGCAGTGGTGTACCAGATCTACCAGGTGCGTTGTCTGCTATCTTCGCACGATGTTCAATGTTTCTGACACTTGCCATCAGTTCAAGCCCACTCTTATTACGATCCAAGGAACTTTCATTGTTCTCATGGCCTACTTCGTCGGCAATGCCTGGGCTAGAGTACTTCCTCGCGGCGATAAGTTCGAGGCTCGATGGAGAGCCGCAGGTGGAGTCGGCAAGGCACCGATGTATATCCAGGTCATGTCCTTCTTCAATCATGGCCATTGGAGCCTCAAGGAGCATGCAATCACAGCTATCACGGCTACTTCAGCATCGATCGCTGCCCCAAGCAGTCAGGTCTTTGCCGCTCAGGACATCTTCTACGGCATGCCACTGAACCCAGTCACAGTCATCTTCAGTACCATCTCAATCGGTTTGTTCGGCTACGGTATCTGTGGTATTATGCGTCCCATCTGCGTTTGGCACGTCGATGCGGTGTACTGGAGCAGTCTCCCGACTGTGAAAGTCATCCAAGGTCTGCATTGGCAGTCGGTCAAGGATTCAAAGCCAATCAGGTGGTTCTGGATCGCGTTCTCGTGCATGTTCTGCTATGAGTTCTTCCCCGCATACATCTTCCCATGGCTCAACTCGGTTTCCATCCCTTGCTTGGCTGCTATGAATGCTACTGGTTCCAAAGGTGCGATCCTTACCAACCTCTTTGGTGGAGCTACAAACAACGAGGGTCTTGGCATGTTCTCCCTGTCTCTTGACTGGCAATACGTAAGTTTACTCAAATGTACCTTCAAGACGGTCTGAGCTGACTATTCGAAAGATCACATCATTCCAATCGTCTCTGCCGCTGAAGCTCCAGCTGCATCAGACTGCGGGTCTCGTTGTCTGCATGTTTGTCATGCTTGGCATCTACTACGGCAATGCTTGGAACGCGAAGTCGCTTCCTTTCATGAACACACGTCTGCTTACTCAGGATGGCGGAAAGTACCCTGCCGCAAAAGTCTTTGTCAACGGTGTTCTTGACAAGAGCGCCTTAGCCAAGTATGGGTTGCCGCGCCTCACAGGCACCTTTGCTTACGCTATGTTCATGGCCAACGCTGCGATTGGGGCGCTGATCGCTCACATCGTGCTCTTCTGGGGAGGCGACATCGTCAAGACCTTCAAGGCGGCCAAGAAGGGTAGCTTCAACGACCCCCATCACGTCCACATGCACAAGCACTACAAGGAGGCACCTTGGTGGTGGTACATGATCGTTCTTGTCGCCAGTTTCATTCTTGGTCTTATAGTCGTCATCAAGGAGAACATCACCCTCCCTGTGTGGGGCTACATCATCGCGCTGGTGATGGGTACCATCATCGCACCTTTCAGTACCATACTTTTCTCTCGTTTCGGTAACGGTATCGCGACGAACAACTTGTCCAAGGTCATTGCCGGCTTGATCCTGCCTGGACGCCCTATCGGAAACATGTACTTTGCCGCGTGGTCTCACAACGTCATCAACGGTGCTGTGCAGCTCAGCATGGATCTTAAGTTGGGAGAATATCTGAAGATCCCTCCTCGCGTCATGTTCCTCACCCAGATCTACGGCACAGTCCTTGGCGGCTTCATCAACTACGCTGTCATGATTTCTATCGTTGCAGGAAACAAGGAACTACTTGCCGACACCAACGGCGATGCGTCATGGTCCGGTGCGACCATTCAGTCATACAACACCAACGCCTCTACCTGGGCTCTCGCAGCCTACATCTACAAGCAGGGCCAGGCCTACTCTATCGTACCCTTTGGTCTTCTCATTGGTGCTGGTATCGTCGCAGTCCACCGCATCGTCGCTCACGTAAGCATAAGCCTTCCATGATCATCTGTCGCCCCACTAACATCAAACCAGTTCGTTCCCCGTGTTGGCAAGTTCTCTCTCCACGAGATCAACTTTCCCCAATTCATCCAGTACGCCGGATACATCCCGTACAACCAGTCGCAAACCTGTGTCATCCTCAGCTGGACCATCGCTGGTTTCTACACGCAGTTCTACCTTCGCAACTACCGCCCCCGCATCTTCAAGGACTACTCGTACCTCATTGCTGGCGCTTTTGACGGCGCTAGCTTGACTTGCCTGTTTATCCTATCATTTGCCGTTTTCGGTGCTGGTGGCCCTGCGATTCCATTCCCCCAGTGGTGGGGTAACAACGTTGCGGGCAATTATGACCACTGCCCGGTTGTGGAGTAGACGGTCTAAATCTGTGAGCCATTTAGACTGAGGGTATCTCTGCCTTATCCGCATATTAGCCCGGGTACAGTCATAATTGAGCCCTGACAATAAATTACATGTTCAAACGACCCCTTTCTACCCTCAATTGACAAGGAAGCAAAATACTGACTTACCTTTTCAATCCTTCCCGCGTGTAGTCGACCGCGTTGACATTCAGTCATCAATTCTCTACATGACAGTCTTTCGTAAGCTTTCGGTGACCGAGCCGTCGTGAGATTGAATGGATTTTCGAATCGAATCAGCTGACACCTTCACCCGGAACATGTAATGGCAGCATTACCTTGTTTCGTTAGATGATCGATACTTCACAGAGATCATTCCACGGTGCATATTCTGTCTCAGGACGTACGCCGGTCCTGGATGCGTCAAATGTATCACAAGTATAACGTAATTGTCTCTGCGATGCATATCCTGGGGTCACTTGAGATCAATCTCTGCTTACGTTGTGGTAACATCTTACGCCTTGGCTAAGAATCTATAGCAACCGCAGACCTGCTTGAGTTAGTCTTGTCACTTCCGCAACCAAGGGGTGCGTCTTTGCAAAGTGCTTAGCCCTATTTCGCAGCTACAACAGAAGGTGGGCTCAAGGAAAGGCGTTATCAAGTATAAAGAGTACGCCATCTTCATCGTTACAAACTAATTTCGACTCGCCTTCAAAGAACCCATAAGTTCATCGTTTGCCAATATGAAGCTCCAGACCTTAGCCTCCACCCTAGCCCTTCTCACGTACGCCCAGGCATCACCAGTACAGCAAGTATTGGCCGACGATGGAGGGCCATCTCGACCTAATGACCCTGACTTCCCTCTCTTTCCCGCCTTGCCTTTCAACGCTACCGTACCTGGCGTTGATTACGATCTCATCGCTAAGCTTCGCACATCGCCTAACGCAGTGACTCGTCACGCCCTTCTGCCCGACGATGCCTTCAAATTCGACTTCATCAACCCCCCTAATAATCCATTTGTAAAGCTTGAGGGACGAGGTGGTCGACTCATCAATGCTTTCGGTGCCACCATGCCCGCTCTCATCGGACAGGGTGCCTCCGCTGGAATTGGCTTTACCGCGCCCTGCGGGTAACTTCTGACACTGCCACATGCCTGTATAAAATCTAACATGATGTTCAGCTTCAACACTCCTCACACCCACCCTCGCGCAACCGAGCTCTCCATCATCGTCAAGGTTCCCCCTCCCTCCCTCTCCGTCCTTCCTCGATTAACAACCTGACCAGGGCCGTATGATCACTGAATTCGTAACCGAAACCGGCACGCGCAAAATCCGTGCCGAACATCAAGCATACTCCATGGCGCTCTTCCCGCGGGGCTCGCTGCACCTGGAGTTCAACCCGGACTGCGAGGAGATGATCTTCGTCGCGGCGTTCAACGACGAGGACCCAGGCATCAACGCGCCTGCCGAGACGCTGTTCCAGCTTGACGACGACTTCGCGGGGCTGGCTCTGGGTCTCGAGTTTATTGAGGGCGCGGATATTGATAAGTATAGGCATTTGGTGCCGGCGACGCTAGCGCAGGGAGTGGAGAGTTGCTTGAGGAGATGTGGAATCAAGAAGGCTGGGGATGAGCAAGGGGAGTTGTAAGATGGGATCAGAAGGTGACATTTAACTTTGGACTGCGAGCAGATTCCTTACAGCAAAACTCAATCTGTTTGATACCACATCATACTTTTAAAAGTCCTGTTCTTGGAATCGAACTTCATGCTGGTGGTTTCGATGTGCAACAAAACGCAGAACATACGAAGGTTATTTGCTGGTAGATATGTTCCTACGAACTGTGGAGAGGTGGAGTATCTCGCCCCAATAAGAGGGGCTCTGATGTTCATTATCCCAACTGGGACTAGCGTATTCCCATCTAGGTATCGCCACTCCGCAGCCTCCATCATCATTCTTTCTTTCCACTTGTTACTTCATCCCGTTTTGAACTACCAATCCAGCGGCAAAGTGCTCAAGTAGAGCTAAGAGATGGGTCAGTTTAACATGACGTTCGCACAGCCTACTTGTCTAACCTATGCCCTGTCAAATTCGCCGTTCGCACAAGACTCACAAGCCGCCCTCGCACTCACATTGTAAATAACACGATAAATTCAAGACGATCGTCAGTAGTGCAGTGTAATCGTGTCGTCCCACGTGCCCAGCCAGCTTATGTCTCACTATCGTAGTTGTCGAATCAAGGCCACCACTGTCAAGCTATCTTCCTTGCCCCATATTGCCTGGGTCACGAAAAACTTGCCAATCCTAGACGATCCAAGAACATCAATATTGATAAACATTGAAATCGTAAGGCTGAAATCCAATTGTTTCTGCCGGCCCCCACACTCCACTCTCAATCCTACCAGATCCCGCGGAGACTGACAAGGCCGAAACCGCGAGGCTGAATATTGCGAGCCAACACATAAGTAAGGCGCCCCTTTCCTTACTACGACAATCCACCGTTTTAACACATTTTCTCTGCTTTTGATTCTCGTGATGAGTTCCCGCCGATACAGACCCGTCAATGCAACGAGCAACGAAGGTTGGGAGTTCGAAGAATACGGATCATCTTATCGGTAAGTTTTGCTTTTGAGGGGTTTGCGTGTACTGAATTGCAAATCAGACCTTCAGGCCTCCATGGAAACCATTCTACCATCAACCTAATGTCTGAACACGAAACTGATGATTCATTCACTTATCATCACAACTATGAAGCTACAACCTCCGACTCCCTTCAGTGTGTATTTCTCTTGTTAGTCCATTATCTACCTGCTAAAGCTTCCAGACCACCTATGCATCATACGAGCATCTCTGCTACCAGTCTCACCTCCCAACACGATTTCGACACGGATCACTTTCACGAGGAGACGTTAGTGCCCCGTCCTAAAGGTCGACTTATGCGACGATATGTCTTTCGTACAGTCGTTGGAGTCTTCGGCCCGATCATTGTACTCTGTTACCTCACCGTCATATGGCAACTGTATCTTGTTCCTATCGATCCAGAGTCATCAGTATCATTCGGGCCTCCGGGTGCAAAATGGATATTCTACAGCTGGTTCGTCGCTGGCATTATCGGCCTCAATTTGAGTCTCTATGGGCTAGCTGGCGCAGAGGCTGGCATGTTGATGGAGCCTTTCTGGCGAGTCAACGATGCTATGGGCCTTATGCTGCATGCAGACAATACCTGGTCCGGCCCTGGTGGATGGATGAAAGCCATAAAATGGTCTGTTCAGGTTCAGAGCAGTAACAAACAAAGCAGACGCCCAGGCCGGCTCTGATTTATACTTGCACTTCCCAGTGTGGTCGTATTTACGGCTTGGCCATTGTCTGGTCTCTGCCTGGAAATGACTAGTGGATTCATGCGAGGCTCTTATAAAGCTGCAACCACAGTCACTGGTTTCGTGTACTCCGACTTCAATGTCAGCCCTGGAGGTCGAAGTCCCTCCAAAGAGCCTTCTTTTGATTCCCGTGTACCTGGTTTTGGCGCGGTGTATACACCTAAAGGCTTCGATCGATCCAAGTTGAAATTCCTCAACGACGTCCCGGTGGTTCTGCCAAATGACGAGGGGTGGAACAAATATTCTTGACTGCACAGAGTGAAGCACCAATCGAGGGCAAGAGCCGGGGCTTACAGCTTCATTACGAGTGTAGTATTGTTAACAAGCTTTCGGACATGCGGCTTCTCAAGGAACGCAAGTCCGCCGTGGATGTTTGGGGGACGCGCAATGTCTTGCCTGAGTATGGAAGAACTGATCAAAAAACTACCTGGGAAGAGCCGCTTCCGCAGGCACCACTTCCAACTCCCACCGAGATCGAGATCGAGCCTGAGTATCCATTGGGCGAAACAGACACGCTCGAGACTCCCGGAACTACGATTGACCTCTCAACGGCTGGGTCAGTGAGCATATACTCTACGCAAACTGTGGCCGGCTTCCCGATGTTGCCTCCCGAGTCATTTGGAAAAAGAGCCTTTTCAATGGAGAATCCTACACCTGCACCTACACCTGCCACTTTCAAATACGATGACGAGCATCTGGTGAGATACAAGCACTATCGGATTAATGATGATACTACATTGGTCGAAATTCGCAAAGAGCCTCAAGGTCTGTGGAATGGGATTTGGGATTTGAAGGACGGCAAATGGTCAATGAACATGGATGCAGTCTTGGAAACAGCATATGAGACTTTGATCATGCCCAACACCCAGCTGGTCGAGAGTCCATGTACCTACTCAGATCGTCGGGGCCAAAATTCTCCTTTGGACGGCGAAAATGCCCCTACGGGATCTTGCTACTATCATATGAACCATGATCTGGCACAAAACAACACTAAAATGGAGCAACGGAGAGTGTTTTATATGCTTCTCTGGCAGGGACTGGGTCCAGAGACAAACGCGAACTTCAATGCGAGCTTGTACAACTCCTCCATTGACCACGTCATCGATGAACTAGAAGGCGAATACACCTCTCATTCTGGTTCCCTCAAGGCCATCGGAGTGACATGTAGCTCAAACAGCAGTGTCGGCACCGCAGATATCGATGGAGTACATTCTACATACTCAAATTTTATGCGAAGTGATATTCCGATACCCAGCCGTAGAGGCGAATGTGCGAGACAGTTCGGAGCAGAAACGCTTGCTTGTATACTGGGAATGCAGGAACGGAAATGGTTGAGTTAGCTGTTCGACTATGTTGGCGCACCGCTGCCCATAGACGAGATTGCTCTTACCAGACCCGACCTCGTCAAACAGGGAGAGCGAGCAAATACCCAACTTGCGTACTTGCAGGCTGCTCAATTGCGCCAAAGTATGCTACAAACTTTCTCATCCTACGCGATCAAACTAATGTACAACAACGGCCGAGACTTTGTGGGACCAGATGGCGGGCGCCTCAAAAAGGAGAACGGAAACGTTACAGCTTTTGTACCTGGGACCGTCATCACAAGCAACGTTATACCAGCCAGTATTCCCATTGCTCTATTTTGTCTCTGGGCATTTATCAGCTCGGGCTTGTGCCTTGTCTATGGCTTCCGACGACGATGGACCGCAATCCTAGATGGCCACACAGTGTTCCGGCTAGGCGTAGAGTTGAAGGACACTTACAAGGCGAAACTCCAGCAATACTCTACTTTGACAGAGATTGAAGAGTGTGTTGCTCTACATGAGGTTCCTGGCTTTGTGGGCGATATTGACCACAGTAATCCAGAGGGAATGATAGGATTGGTCGACGGGCAGACGGATGAAGTTTTTGCCAGGAAGAAGAAGTTCTACCGATGATGGCTCGTTTGGAACACTTGTTATGCAACGAACATTGTAACACGAACACGGTGGTGAAGACTGAGTCTATGGTATCTATTCGCGATCTCATCTATACATATCGGTCCTGTCATTTCCATCCACTCTCCTTGATTATTTCCGCACAGCTTCTTGTCACGTCTGAACGCACGCCGAACACTCTGCAAGAAGCTGTCGGTAGCCATGT
Source organism: Epicoccum nigrum (assembly GCA_002116315.1). Taxonomy (NCBI): domain Eukaryota; kingdom Fungi; phylum Ascomycota; class Dothideomycetes; order Pleosporales; family Didymellaceae; genus Epicoccum; species Epicoccum nigrum. The sequence continues at coordinate 3,612,598 of KZ107838.1, forward strand.
GTACTTCGAGTGTGATTATCGAGTGCGATGTCGATACGACTCTCTTTAAGATAGCTACACTGTCTATTAGCCGCTTTTAATCATGCCTTATCCCACTATTATACTTCAGGTTGCTTTGGCGTCCGGTTGCAGGTGACTAGAGGCTGCAAAGGTCCTCCTTAACCGTTACTCTCTAATTGGGCATCATTCCTGCACTTTGAATATTGTAGGACTGGGTCCAAATAAAAACTGCCGCCCAACAGCTTAGGACGAACCAATATCATCACTTTCCTTTGCGATGCGCAAATCAACAGCAAAAGAAACACCACATTGGTAAAGAACAACAAAAGATCAAAAACATACAACAGCGGGTATTCGCTAGTGGTCACCCACCTAACTACTAATCCGCCGGTACGTTGCTTAAATAGGGCTGAGCGAACGGGAAGCCTTGTTTTCAACGTCCTATGGTCGTATGTGATATTGTAAATTTTTGTAAAAAAATATAATCTCAATGTTAGCAGCGTGCATGCCATCAAAGACGTATTTACTCCGGTATGTACACACGCTGTGCATAAGCTGACCTTCGTCGCACCAGAATCTCCAATATTAGCCTTGCCGACACGAACTCGCTACACGTCACTAAAACTGCACAGTTCTCGTAGCAAATGCGTCCCGGCAAGGCTGGCCTCGGAAATTGCAGAGTTGTTCTCTATCAGTCAGACGCATTCTCGTCTACCACCACGACTAGTTCATTGCGAGCTGATCGGCATCTCACCCTTGTCGCGCTCGGTATTTCGAGCAGCCAATCTGTTAGCTCAATCGTCGTATGCCGAGCCATTACAGCGCAAGAGGTCATTTCACAACGGTGATTGCGCTCCCTGCACCAGATGTCGCACAAGAACATCATGGGTGTTACCAAGCGTCTACATCACTTTCAACGGCCCACCCTGCATGACGAGAACACTGATTTTATTTTGGCTGATCAGCATGTACATCTCAAATGTACGTCTTCTTTATGGTGGCTGGAAATGATGACGTTGCGATGTGCCCTTCTTGGCCATCTAATTTACCGTACAAGAGGTCTGCCCTAGTATTGCTAATATCGCAGTGGGCTGACGTTTATTCTCTGCCCGACGCGCGGGATGTGCCAAGAAGGAGGAAGCGTTGTTTCCAGGGGTGTCCAACCACTACTCAAAGCTTGCTGCGCTGTCTTCGAAGGCTTGGCTTGCAGTGGATCTGGGCCTGTCGAGATTGCTATGTTGCAGTGCTTGTGAGCCGCGGCCTGCCAGCGGATGTTTTGCAGGGGTTTGACTTGGAAGAAAGGTAAAGTAAGGCTTGATATTTGCTTTTGGTGCCCTATATTGTTACGCAGCCAATAAGCTGTCATGCAATCTCAATTAAAGCTTTACGTGTGTTGCCCCTGCAGGACATCATTGCCAGGGTTCGTTCTACATTGTCCCTACCTAACCCTGCATCTTGCTCGATATTTGGGCGGTGCTAAGAAAGTGCTACACATGAAACCGAAATTCTCAAATTTTTGAAGCCGGCGACATTGGGTAGGTTCGCGGTTGCGCTGTCTTGCGAACTTAGTGCGGGTTATGCACGCTCTCCGCGGTAAAATCTTACTACCAGACCCGATCCAGATCGAGACGTCAGAACGGCACTGGTGGTGCAACTGTCTGCGGGATGTCAGGGGTAGAGTAAAGCCTGCATCAACATCGGACCAGGGTCGATCATGAGCATGTGCTGATGCGTATAGTTGGATGGGAAAGCTAGGAACCATATGGAGAAATGAGACCGCGGTGGAGTGCTGTCATGCTTCTCGATACTAGCATGCTTTATTCGGAGCTTACATGTGAGCTTGGATCTATTTTGTGTTCTAGGAGGCAGATCTCCTAAATTCTGTGGTAGTACCCACCGCCGACATCAAGCTCGATCTTTTTCCTCTCATTAGCACAAGCAATTAAGCAAGCATCGAAGCCATGACTACATATTCTAAGGGTTGCGTATCAGCTTCTGCATACGACCAATTAGCGACCAGAACTGGGGACAGCAATGATGACTTCATAAAGGTGCGAAGACAGGTTTTGGATCTGTTGTCCAGACGTTAGTACTGACATTCAACCATAATTCATAGACTTTTGAATGAGTTATGTGGGACTTTCAATTTATTATTTTCCCCGTTACCCCGGTATCTGATGGTACATGCTAGGAATTTTACATAACCGCGAACTCGTAAATCTCTACATACATCCCATATCTATCATGCATGAATCGTAAGTGATCAACAGATCATGAAGTTCCAGAAACCCTTGGCAACACGGATACTGGGTAGGTCCACAAGCCGGTAGAAAATCTCCGATGCAACGGCTACCAAAGGTGCACATACAAAAAAGGTGGCCAGGTTGCTCACCACCTGACTGTTACCCTTAGAGTCCACGTACAACCAGAAATTGATGCCGATCGAGTAGACGATGGTTGACTGAACGAGAAACGTGCCTGTGAGAACGTCAGCTTCGCTCAGAATCTATTTGTTGCGGGGAACACCTACTGAAACTTCTTCTCCCAATTGCAACGAGCACTCTGCTTCGGAGCACCGTTTGCGGCAGCTCGTAAGTCTCGATCAGAAGCATTATTCCCAACATGAAGAGGAAGTTATCGATTCGCGCAAGCGGTTGATCGAGATCCTGCTCTTCGTTGTTCAGGCCCTCAGTGTACACACTCGTGTGGGCCTGGTGTTCGTTTTTGTACATGCTGGGCTTCCACGAAATGAACAAGAACTGCAGAATGGTTCCAGTCAAGGCAATTGCCAGATAGAAGGGCCACATTGGTACTCTGAGCCGGCTGATCTTGAATCCAGTTCGCGATCGAACCGCAAAGTCCATGTTGAGCACAGCATCGGCGATAAGCAGTCCAGTCACACTGTACCATGCCCAGCTCTGCACCCAAAATGCGGCGAGTATAAAAACGATCAGCGCCTTGGTGCGCCATGCTGCGCGCGTGTATGGCACGATGATCATAGTCATGTACACAGTGTAGCTCTGCTGGAACAGGACAGAGACGATCCACATTGTTCCGGATGGGAAAGCCTGGTTCGCAGCCTGGATGCTGTATGACTTGGTCATCCAGAAGATCTCAAACAGCGAGTTGAAGTAAACCAAGAAGTTGCGCATGGGCATTGGCTCGCTGGTTGAAACATTGCCTGTACGAGCGAGGAAGGCACGGATGTATGTGGTGTCTGCGAGATTGAATGCGGCTACCGCGACGGAGAAGCCGACGAATGTTGGGATCCAGAGTCGGACGCTGCGGCGGAAGATGCTGGACGCGCAGACTTCGCGAGTCGTTTTGTTCAGGTATGGCAGAGCGAGTGTACGAGCGGACAGGAACACGATCCATGAGTATATCAAGGTCTCATTGCAGAATATGACCGACCACGATTTTCGGAGAATGTTTGCGTATGTTGGTCCATCGTTGTTTGCGGATTGAGGTACCACGGATGGAAGGAATACCTGGAAGAAAACGAAGAAGAATGACTGCAAAACAACAATGCCGCGCAGACCGATGATGTAGTCTTGCGACGCAATGCGAGTTGAAGACAACGAGTTCGTCGTGGAGAAGACCGATTTCAAAGAACTGGGCAGGTTTTGGGACTTCATGGTGGGAGACTTTGCTTGCATAACAGCCAGACTGAATCAAAGCTGACAGTCTTGAGCACCACAGGAAAGAAAGGCAGGAAAGGATTTGAGTATGACAGCGTATCCGGTCTGGGAGATCTCCTAACATGTGCAACCATGCACACAGGGCCGCCCCCAACTGATCCCGTGGAGACATCCGAAGTCCATCGCAGACGCTCGGAAGCTTGACAGGGCTTCGCTGCTGATCGCCGTCGCCATTAGAGGACATTCAAGCGCACGGTCTTGGACGTCGTTCAACAAATCTTCGGCTCCTGCCCGAAACTCAATTCCGGCGTTGATATGCGCCAAGGCAAGTCTGGCATCTTGATTGCGTCTAAAAACGCGTAGTCTTGCTGGTGGTGTCGCGAGCCCGTTGGGGGTTAGTGTTCACGCTAGAACCCGAGCTTGTCGGGCGAATTTTCCGATTGAGCTGGCAAGTTTTCCTTATCGTCAGACTCCAGAGTATTGACTTGCAGATCAGTCTCATGGCAAATACCGCGTAGCATTGTGGGTTCCGGAGGATATCATGAAGTTTTGCCGGACAGTCTATCTTGCACAAATGTTCTCCTTGAAAGTGAGATTGCTATAGATGAATCTGACGAAGGGGCGATCTTTTCGAAAGTTTAATTCTTGTTTGAATGCGCCTTGTTTGCGCGAGTGTAACGAACCCCATGTTCATTGCGAAACTGTACCACAGAGCAGGTCGATTGCCAATATGTGGAGTATTAGAATGTCTTGGAAGCAATCGCAATTTCGCTGTGCAGATCATGTATACCACTTTCAGGGGTGCATACAAACCAAGGACTCTGTGTCAGCAGCGAAAACAATTTGCTTCTGATAGACAAGCATGCGGCGGACGTTGGCCAAGGCGTCCGGGTACTACCGCCAACCAAACATCGTAGTCGTCTCGGAAGCCGTCAGCCACAGGTTTCAGGACCGGTGCCTGCTCCGTGAGTGAGGCTCTGTGATGCTGGCCACGCTAACTTCACACGCTAATTTAGTCTGAGGTGTCCATTTGGTTAAACTACGCTGATCGTGTAGGGCACGTCACACACGATCACCCCAACTTCGCCGACACGCCGTCTACACCGGAACTCTGTCAAGTAAATCGTGAATGGCGAATGTAATGTCTGTCGTAGATACGAGTCTTTCAGTTAGACGATGTGGGGGAAGACAACAGTGTCTCCGCGATTCAGGAATACAATGTACCCTAGCAAAACAATTCTACAAATTAGGTAATGAGTCAGGGAACATACACATTGGGAAGCAGATCACTTGCGAGGGATCAATTAGGAAGGTGGGTTGTAACTTGATCGAGCAAAATGCCATTTCTAGATACCTCGGCCAAAAGACTGAGTGGAAGCAAACCGGATGAAGCGGTTGCGAAAACATGGATGCAAACAAGGCAGAAATTACTTCCTGGCAGTAGGATTCCAGGAACTGTACTTCACGATCTGCCGAGCATGTCCGTAAAGCCCAATGGTCGCTGATAGAACCAAGTAAAATGGGTACATGATCGAAAATGATATGATCATCTTTCTCGATACGAACTCAGACTTGACCTGGTTTGTGATCCACAATGTAGCCAGAAGACAAATGATACTGTGAGATGATTAGCGTAGTTCTCGAGCGTAGAAAATCAGCCGACGTGCTTACCTGATGACAAACAGCCACTGTGAGACAGGGTACTGGAAGTAGACCAGTTTCCCAAGCTCGGTGCCGGATTTAGGGAACTTGACAATGACAAAAGACAGGACCAGGCATGTGTATTGTGTGACCAAGTAGTAAGACGCTTCGCGGATGAGGAGTAGCGACAGGACACCAAACCTAGCAGTAAAGTCTCGCGTCTTCTTGTCTTCGTGCAATGGATCCTGTACACCGTTGTAAATCAACTTGGTGTGTCGCATGGATGCCTGAGCCCAGCCTTGTGCCCATCGAAGGCGCTGCTTCCAGAAAGCGCCAAATGTTGTAGGTGCCAGTTCATACGATGTGACATTGAGATCGTGAACTGTCTTGCATCCGCGGGAGAAGGATCGCAGCGCAGAATCGATGTCTTCAGTAAGCATGGAGCCGTCCATTTTCATGTCACGGAGAAGACTTGTGCGCCAGTAACCATTGCTTCCACAGAAAAGACCGAATCCCCACATTGTAGAGCGGCCAGGATGAGACACGGCGTAAATCTTGTCGAACTCGACAGCGATCATGCTTGTGAGGAGTGTGTCGGCAGCGTTGAAGATGATGCATCGGCCTTGTACAATGTCCACCTCGGAGTCAGCCATGAAGCGCTCAGCTGCCCAACGGGGACCATTCGGATGTGGGTAGTGGTCGCAGTCGTAGATGGCAATCACATCCGAACCGGTGTCCAAGGTGAGGAAATAGTTGAGGTTGTCTGCTTTGGAGGTGGAGTTGGGAACCTTAATGACTCTGGCGTGTGGGTATGTCAAAGGCAGTTGGAACAGTTCCGACTCCAGCGGCTCAATTGCATACGGAGTGTTGTAGAGGATGTTGATTCGGATCTTATCCTGAGGGTAATCCAGCTGCTCCAGCGCGTACTTCGCGCGGTCCATGATGATATCTCTTTCATTTGGCAAGTACGCCACAATGATAAGATCCAGGATAGGGAGCTTGCTGTGCGCGGTGGGGAACAGCCAACCCTTCTCTTCTGCTTGGGTAACCACCTGTCTGGCCTCACGGCAAGGAGCGATGCTCATGAACGCTTCGATGACAGTCGCTCCAGCGATGTAAAAATTCGTGCACATGTAGATGAACCAGAACACGGCGATGAGCCCCTCGCTGCAGTACATGTAGAGACATGTCGAGAAGATGAAGTAAGATGCCACAAGGCAGAAAGGAGTCCACTCTGATATGAAAGAAGACACCTTCTCTATTGTCTTCTGGAAGGTCTTCGGCCGCTGGAACTCCTGCTGGCTACCTGTTGTGATAGGCGCAGCCTCGCCAATATTAATGGTGCAATCGTTGCTCTTCTCCATGGTGTGTGAGGGGGAAAGTTGTTCGACGATCTCAGATTCGTGGACGCGATTGCTAGATGATATCGCAGTCGAGCTGGGAGAGTAACCGAAAGCTGTTGAGAGATCGGTGTTGCTTATCCAAGTATTCTCCGAACTAAGACAGCGGCAAGGCGGCACGGTGAGTACGAGGTGACAAACAGATTGCCAGGAGGACTGATCGTTGATGAAAGACAGATAACCTTTTGGCTCTAACGCTAGAGATGGCTTTGACGCAAGATGGAAAGACGTAGTCCCAAGGGAGGCATACAAAAACACCGGCCTTCTCGTAGCATTCACCGGGTGGAGGTGGCGTATTGAAATGATTGATTGTAGATCACATTTAGAGCCTTGTACATACCCCTGCGTCTAGATATTGCCCGGCAACGCAAAGAGACTCTCGATCTTCGCTTGTAAACACCAGTGCCAATGCCGCTCGGACTCATCGGTCAGCCGCTGCGGCCTACCATGGGGAGGAACGGATGCAATGCTGTCCCACCATCTGATAGGACCTAGCCCTTTGACAAGCTGCAGTGTAGTATCAGCTCGAATTGGCGTCTTACGATACGTAACAACTCCTGCATGCTCGCAGCGCACCACATGTAGTACGGTAACCGCCAGACTGTCGGTAGCTTGGGAAGTTGTGCATGGACAAGAATCGACGATCATATCTCGGGCTTCACATCTTCCAGCGTCGATCAATATGGCTACTAACAACTCAACACCAAGATGGACTGAGGCTAATGGGCTCAACATGAAATTGACGGTGTGGGTGTGGGTGTGAGAAGTCTGAGCGTCACTGACCCTGTCGTGGATTTACTCCGAGCAATGCGTGCGCCCCCACTCCAAGGTACCTGGCGCTAACCTCGAAATCTGGCGCTAGCTGTTGACGGGCCCCACACGCCGACAATCATGTCCCTTTCTCTCCTCAACTTGTCCGCCAATTGGATCCACAGGCCAAGCAGCGCACCGTTCGTCTAGGTAACTCCCGCTGGCTGGCGGTGCGACAATGCAACGAAGCGCCAAGAAAGTTTGCAGGCGTCCGCCCATCGGCGGATCGGGCAGCTGCCAACTGTCTGACGGCTTTCGATTTTCGCGTCCTAGCAGGGATGCTGTGTTGCTTCGTGATAGGCAAGGCCATAGTGCCGACAGATTGCTGATCTTTCGAGCTGATACCAAGATCACGGCTCCTCGACTCCGGCGACTTGTTTTTTGCTCTAGACTTTTTGAGAAGCTAGACATGTCATTGTACAGACGCACCGCCCCTCCAATCAGGTAATCCACTTGTCTCTACTCTACTCATTAGACGAGCTCAATGTATGGAGCGGTGAATTTCTACTGATCTTGTGTCTTTCATTTCTGTACGCTCCTCGAGTTCCGCACTCTCACCGAGTGCATTCGCTCGCCCAAGATGTTCTTTGCAACTTTTCTTTTCTCGGTGCTCTTCTATTCATCGCTCACTGTAGGTGAGGTTGCTGGAGGAGACAAGAGCTGTACCTGTGGTTTTGTCGACAATGATACTGGGAACCTGTTCACGGACTCCATCATCGTCTATTTCAACGAGACAGACAGTCTACCTGCCGAGTTCGTTGCAGAAGACTACACCAACACCTACGAGAAGGACTGGAATGCCATCTACAGGCAAGCTGCCGCTCCTGCGAACCTCCAATTTGGCAACAATTCTCTTGGATTTGCTGTGCAGCCCCCGACTGATCACCATGTTGTTCAAGGAGCTGGCCTACGCACAGCGAGGCGTGATATTCAGCATGGGTCTTTCCGCACTCTCATCAAGTCGCCAAAGAGGACATCCGCTGGCTCAGCCATGTCAATGATGTGGCAGTACAACGAGACCGAGGTCACCGAGCTAAGTGTTATGAACACAAACAAAGCTGCCGACGCCTGGGTGGGCACTTTCGTCAGTGGAGAGTTCACTACGTATGATCTTGGTGTCAACTTTACGAACCTCCAAAATCAGTCTGTGGCAGATCGCAACTACACAACTCTGGAGGGCCGCGTTAGCAACGGCAGCGTCAATCCTTGGGATTTCACTGAATACCGCATCGACTGGACTGAGGACTATATCAGTTTCTACGTCGGCGGCAATCTCACTCGACAAGTCCTTCACAAAGACAAGAAGGGAATGCCTTCGGTCCCTGCACCCGTCTACCTCAAACACTGGTCTACCGGAAATCGCTTCTCGATGAGAGGGCCACCCAGCCGGGAGTCGATCGCTGAGGTTGGCTGGACTCGCATGTTCTTCAATTCCTCCTCGACAGACGATGCTACCCGCGAAGACTTTGCTGCCAGGTGTTCCATTGTCGATGCATGCTCCATGGGTGATATCGCCCTGCGCGGTTCGACGCCTTTCAGTGCTGAGGCTACCAAGAAATGGAAACAGAATCCCCCAAAGAGCATCAAGCGCATGCCTGCCTTGTGGATCTCCATCGCCTGTCTGGCGGTCTCAACACTGCTCCTAATTCATACCTTCATTCGTCGCATGTTGCAGAAAACAACAAGTGGTCACGGTACCCCGGCTTCAGCGCCGTCGCCATCACCCTCGCCATCACCATCTTCAAACACTGATGAGAAGTCTGACGCCAGTGGAACGACAGGGCGCCATTCGGATGATTCCAAGAAGCCGTCACCAACGTCCACACGACCACCATCTTTCTCCGGTGAGTCGGACGACATGACTATCGAACCCGTTGGACCCAGCACTCGCGCCTCAACCCTAGGAGGTATGACACCTCATGCCGTCTCGCGAGCAAACTCTCTGCACTTTGACAGCAGCGCAACCACGCCGCACATGAGCACGTTCGACCTTGCAACCCCGCCCATGCCGACTGACATGGATTTTAACTGCTCGTCGCGCACATCAAGGACCGCTTTCTCCCCCAACATGGTGCAAGGCCACCGAGGCTATCTCAACAACATCGGTTCAGAGCAAACACTTGCTGTGCCCCATAACTCGCAGCAAGTGACCGACAAGATCCAGATGGAGACCGTCACCGAATCTGCCCTACCCGCTCCGCGCATGCGAGCGCAGCCACCAAATCCCCGCCAACGTATCGACTACCTTGCCGGTCTCGTAGCTCTATGCGCCCTCGTCGTCACAGTCATGCATTTCGGTCTAACTTTCGTCCCCGCGATCGTCATCCCAGGCGCCCCTGCACACGCTCGCTCAGAGTACTGGGCGCAAAAGATCATTGCCCCCTTTATCCTCAACCAGATGTGGCTCGGTGTCTTCTTCACCACCTCCACGCGCTTTCTGACCGCCGGCTACCTGCGCAAGGGCAACGTCGAGGACCTCGCCAAAGCCGCAGTGCGCCGTACCCCGCGTCTCATGATCCCCGTTGCCACCATCGCGCTGCTCGAGTACTTCCTCATCGATGTCGGCGCGACAAAGTTCCTCCGGTACCTCCCCTCGCTGACATGGTCGACCTGGCCGTACGTCACGCGCTACGAGAACTTTGGGCAGTACATCTCGGAGGTCCTCGAACTGATATTCCTTGTCCCCAACGCCGTGCCGCAGATCACCTTCAACTACTGCACGGGTGTGCTGTGGACCATCGCCGTGCAGCTGCAGGGCACCTGGCTTATCCTGTTGGGCGTGATCGTCGTGCGCGAGATGAAGACGACGTGGAAGCGCATCGCATTCTACATCTTCTGCATGCTCAACCACTGGTACGCGCGCTCCTGGGGCACCTACTTCTGGCTCGGCGTACTGCTGACCGACCTCGACGTCACGTACGACTACAAGAAGTGGCTCTACGCGCGCAAGTGGGCCATCTATGGACTGCTTACCGTTTGCTGGATCTGCGTCGCGGCTGGCTTTGCGGTCAACTTGCTACCCAACTGGATGACGTACAACTTTGCGACGGTCGAGCACGATATTCATCCCGATGAGGCGACGGGCGAGCCGCTCAAGTATACTGCCAACGCGGGTTACCCGGCGTACGAAACACCTCGCCTGAACGGTCTGCTCTTCGCAGGTGGTATGCAGGCCATCGTCGAGCTGTCCACCTGCGTGCAATGGCTTCTCTCAACCCCTCCTCTCCTGGTCCTCTTCCCTCACATCTTCACCATTTACCTCCTTCACGGTCTCGTGTTCTGGAGTTGGGGCAGCTGGCTGATGGTCTTCCTCGCGGAGCGCGGGTTCGTGTACGGCGTCAACGTCGCCATCGTGGGCGTGACATCCTACGCCATCCTCTTCCTCTGCATGCCTATCGTCACGCCGGTCATCGAGGCGCTGGGTAAGGACGTCACTGCTCTCGTGTGGATGACGGCGCAGGAGCAGAGTCCGCCCAGACGGAGGACCCTGTTCCCCTTCCCCGACGATCTATTCAAGGGGCGTGAGATGAACGGTGATTCGGAGGGAGATGTCGAGGCTAGTGCAGGCAGCCATGGTGCTGTTGCTGTGCGGATTAGCGGCTCGAACTCCTCCCACAGCAAAGACGATGTCAAGGGTGAAGTCATCTATGATGTCACCCCTGTGATTGGGGAGGGTGGATGGATGCAGACGAAGGGTAAAGAGAACGCAGACAGCTAGTGGTAATCTCGCGATGCATGACCCAGCATCACTTCATGTAGTAATATGTACAACGGAGCTCATAGGCTGATAGATTATTTCCTAGCTGGCATTCATATTGTATCTCAGTAATGAAAACATAGCGTCTTGCTTTTGCGCATCCTCACCTCTACAGTCCACTACCCCTCTCCACCCGTGATCGTCTCAATGCTTCTTCGCCCAGAACTGCAAAAATCTACTCACCGTCCTAATCTCCCACTCATGCGCCTCCCTGATATACGCCGGCTCAGCCTCCACATCCCCAATTCCATAGCTATCCCAATGATGTCCCGCGCCCGCAATAAGATAGCTCGGATACTTATCGCTACTAATCCTCGGGCTCGGCGCGAGATCAGAGTGATAGCACAGATCCAGCCAGACGTCGGTGCTCCCATCGATCAGCGCCAGGTTCTCAGCCTTGACGTTCCACCCACCGTACTGGTTGTAGTAGTGCAGCTCGGGCGAGCTGGGGATGCTGTTGTGCGCGCCCGGTGGGAACGCCCACGTGCACCACTGCTGGGTGTAGTTCCTCTGCAGCGCGCGGGAGATGAGCGACGGGCCGTGTGCGGGCGCGACCTGGTAGCCGCCGGACTCGGAGCAGGTCGAGTACAGATATGATCGGGAACCACCGTTGGTGGCGTCAGCGTAAAAGGTTTGATTCTGGGTGCCGAAGCAGCCGGGGTCGGTGCTGTCGATGCGGCCGCTCTCGCATTGGGGAACAAGGACCTGTTTGATGTAGTTGGCGTAGGATCCTAGACCGACCCATGCCTCGCCGTTGGAGTATTGGGAGAGAGCCGTGTCGACGTTGCTGATGTTCTTGGGTGGGTCGATGTTGGTGACGTTGGAGCAAAAGTCCCAGAAGTCGTTGGATCCGTAAGTCTCATTCCAGTTGAGCTCCTGCCATGTATTCGTAGGGTAGTTCATCGGGCCTCCAATCGGAAAGGCGATTGTCATGGCAAAGTCGCCCAGGTTCTGCAATGCCCCGAGACCGAACACCTCTTTCAGCTGCTGTATGCCCTGGCTGTTTCCAGAATCAATCAGGGCATCGATCTTGCCGACGATGTTGACAATTCTCGAGACACAGTCCGACGGGCCGTACTTCATGATTGGATTGTACCACTGAGGATAGTCGAGCAAGGCTTGAGTTGTAGCGCTGCTGCCGATACCACCGGCGAAAATGGAGTCGTACGTCTTCATCGTGAATGCCGTATGTGCCCCTGCTAACGAACCGCCGTACATGATCCATGGAACTTCAGGCCCACTCAGGCTGCAGTTGACACCTGGGAATGTCGCATGTTGCCTGAAGTAGGCATTGTCGGCGATTGCTATTGCACGTAAGCAAGAATCACAAACAATTGAACTTGCTCTGCTTACTTTGTTCGGTAGTCAAGAACCGCAGCTCGTCCGTTGTACTGGAATTGTAAGGATAGCTCTTTCCGTAGTACCGGTTCTCCAAAATTACTCCAAGACCATTGAATCTTTCCATCAAGATCTGGATGACTAGAAAGTTCAGTCTTGTACAACGCAATCATCATTTGTGGGCACTTACTGCCAGTTTTAAGATTCGAGAAACGGCTCTCTCCGCTTGTTTCTCCGCCGATGTACAGGAAGACAGGTCCTCCAGGCTTATAGTACGACGAGTCGAAGAAGTAACGCTGCTTGAATGTGTCTTGTGTGTGTGGCTCATAGCGACTAGAATTTGGGAAGTGGTCGATCTATCTACTGTCAGTCAAGATCTGTCTTAGGATATCTTCCAGTCACATACAGGTTGGTCGATAGTGTGAGCTGCATAAGCAGGTGCCGCTGCTCTCTTCGCCTGCGGTCGAGAAGGCGCTGCAGTAGCGAGCCCGATGGCCGCCAAAGAACAGAACAAGATCGATACCTTCATCGCGACTTGCAAAACTTTGATGATATGCTCGCCAAAGTAAGATTGGCGGTACACAACCCTTTAAAAACAATTTCTCTGTGCTTCCCGTGTCGGTAGGATGCAATTGCAGATGCTGCTGTCGTCATTCCTACCCGCATCGTGAAATGTGGGTCACAAGGGCGTCGACGTTCCCCCATCAGGCAGGTGGCTATTAAAGCTTAAGCAAGCTTGGCAGAGCTTATCACAATCAAGAACGGCCTTCCAGTTCAGGTTCGTGCGTCTCACTTAACCCGAGGCTCGCCGGGAGAGAGCGCTTACTGTGCTGTAGATGATCGGCTCGCGTAAAGACGCTGTTCGAAGCGTGGCGGCTGGTTTGGACAGCGACATCTGTTTTGATCCCAGCAGAGCTCCATTGATAGATTCGCACAAAACACAACTGTGAGTATTCCATCATGGCTGCGTATAGTTTGTCCCCCATCTGGCATTTGAAGTTGAGGAAGTTCCTAACGATAATCAAGCTCGGGCCGCGGACTTACACAGTAAGTATGTTGAAGCTTAGTTCATTACGTGACTAGACCCATAAGGCTACATAGCCCGACACCTCCTACTATGGTGCTGCCTCTTCAACCAAGCAATGTGGCGGCATAGACAGCCGCTGAAAATGATGGAAACTGCGCTGAGTTGATATCAGCTAGAAGGTGACGATATATACATGCCCTGAGACGTACTAGTCCAGGATAGTCAACAGAGGTGACGATCGGGACCTGTAGGACCGACTTGCACCGCAAGAAGCAATGTGCATTCCAACTCGCATATCGTTCCTCGCTCAAGAGAGCAGACTCATGCCAGTATTCGGCTCAGTATAAGAGTATGTGCAAGTCGCATGAAACATTTTGGCTCTCTTTAAATCTTGCCTTATCTTGTAAACGCACGCCATCAATGTCGCCGTACCTATGAAGGACTTCTCTCATTAGTTCGCAATGATTCAGGGCTATTACCCTCTGTTTAGTATCAGGTATCGATGACTCTAACGATTTCACGCAATTCGAAACAGCCCTTCGATTCAACACCATCACCTCTCTCATTCACTCCATCAGTTCTCGCATCTAAGTACCCACTCATCACATCTGCTCGTCCACCACCTCCCGACGCATCTTCTTTCCACCCCATCTCCTCTACTTCCCCGCAACCTAGACAAAGTCAGCCCCCTTCTCAACCCCCCTCCTCAAAAGCTCCACTCACCTTATCAACCGCCGCCTGCGCCATCATCCCCGCGTTAGCGACCGCACTCTTCAGATTCCCTCCCACGCGCATAAAACTCGCCGCCTCAACCCTCAACCCCTTCTCCTCCATCAGCTTCTGCGCATCAAACCCCCACCGATCCTTCAGATCCTGAGCCTCCTGCTTGCCGTGCACCGCCGCGACGTAGGGCTTCTGTAGGTTTTCGAAGTCGGTGGGAGAGAAGTGGACGGGACCGGAGGGAGAGGAGGCCACGATGAAGACGTAGCGGTGCGGGCGCGCGTAGAGGTAGTTGGGGAGCGGCGCGGGACCGATGTAGGGCGAGATGGTGGTGCCGCTGGAGGTGGTCACGGTGCCGTCCGGGGCGGTGGAGGCGTTGTTGACGAGCCAGTGACGTACTTGGCCGAAGTAGGTGTCGTTGTTCATCATGAGATCCTGGGTGTGTGAGAAAAGTTCCACGTGGTTTGGAGGGGGGCTGGGAAGGGGCTTACAGGGTCGGTCAAGATGATTACGAGGTTGTGGAGGGGCTTTTCGGGCTGAAATGGTCGGTTAGCGTGAAGGTCTGACTCGGAGGAGATGGAGATGTGTATACTGCGGGGCTCAGTTTCAGTTCAGGCTCGGGTTGCGTTTGCTCGCGGTCGAGCTCGTCACCTGGTCTGCTCAGCGTCGTCTCCGGCCATGAGACCGTCAAGTCGTATTTGAGATCGGCATCGGTGGATAGTACGTCAGGCGTGACTTTGTGATGCGAAAAGAGGGCTTTGTTTTGGGAATTCGACATGACGATGTCTAGACAGGTGTTTTGGAGAAGGAAAGGGCTCTGAATAGATATACAGAATATGGATGTCACCCTTTGGTGTTATATAAATGCTTTGCTATGTCTAGGTCATGCTCACATATACGCATCATCATCCATCCCCTCACTTGTAGAATGGCCTGTTAATAACGCCTTGCAGAGCACGTATGGCCGGAGTGTTGTACGAATGGAGCCTGACATGACGTCCCAATGACATGCATGTCACCCCTCAAACAATCATCTCTACTCTTGCGACAGGCACCTTGGCTTGGCTATATATCGCCGCCGGAAACTACGGCATGTGCGGCTTCCTCTGGGATATTGTTTTCCAGGAATATACTCGGAGCGAAGTGGTTCGTTAGCATGACGCGCATCTGACCATGGTGTTGCTCAACACCGCAACAAAGCTATATCATTACTCCTCGCTCCAGGGCGAGCTCTACGTATAGATATCAGCGCTTGTACAAACCTCGATAGAGCCGTCTTGGTCCTCTTGAGTTAATTGGAGATGGTTGTGGCGCGTATTTAGACAACAGTAGTTGAACGCAATTGTATCCGAGTTGGGAGTAACAGGAACTTTAGAATTACGACAACCCAACAACTTTCCAATATATAAAGGATCTCTCATGCGATATATCGTAAGTCCACCTATTGTGCAATATTGAGGTATCATAGTTGCTGTCCAAAGCTCGTTCATGTCGTTCCTCCGCTGGTGACGTCAATCTGGCCATAGAGCTGGCCCCACATGGCATAGACTAACGGAATAAAGCAGGCGGACATAGAAATCTCCCCTGCGCAGAATTTTCTATGGTCAGATGGCATGCTGCAAGCTTGTGAGGGAATTGATGGTAATCGAAACCTTCCTATCTAGGCAAGATGGCTTGCATCGCAACATAGTCAGTTACCACTGTCGCGAGCGTGTTAAGTCGGAATCGATATACTCTCTAATCTGACTGATGTTCATTATTCATGTCCTCTCACAGCTGCACCGGGAAATCCACGCTCTCAATCTTCTCGGGGTACACCAGCCCGCCCTGCTTCCTGACCTCATCCATAACCTCCATGATCAAGATGCTCTCATCCAGCCCCTCGTACTTGCCCTCCTTGCGCCCCTCGACAAAAGCCTCCGCCGCCTCGTCTGCCTCCCAGAACATGCCGTGCCCCTCGCCTTCTGCATTGTATGAGCCGCCGAAACCATTGTACCAGTTGCTGCCCTTACCGGGTCCGGGGATGGGCCAGTCCTTGGCCTCGACGGTGCCGTCGCTGAGGATGAGCTTGGTCTTGGTGGGGCGGAAGGAGGGTGGGAAGACCTGGATTTCGCCCTTGGGGCCCTGGATGCGCACGCAGGGTGTGTCCTGGTTCTGCCCGGGGCTGGTGGCGACACGCAGCGAGGTGGTGGCTACAGCGTGGGCGTCACCACCCTGTTCCTTGGAGCGCGGGAAGTTGAGGATCATGGTGCTGTGCTCGTCGGCGGCACCGGTGGCCTCGTAGTTCTTCACAAAGGCGAGCAGCTTGGGCGGCTGGCGGGTCTTTGCATCCTGTGTGTGGTAGAGTGTCTGGAACACGTGGGTCAGCGCGTAGATGCCGAGATCGAGCAGCGCGCCGCCCGCGAGGTCCGGATTGACCATGCGGCTCTTGCCATCGGCGAAGCTGTTCTCGGGATCCAGGGCCATGCTATTGTCTGAGATGACACGTGCGACAGGGCCGATGCGGCCGGATGTGATTTGTTCGCGGACATAGATGGACAAGGGGAAGTAGCGTGTCCATACGGCTTCCATTAGGAACAGGTCTTTCTCCTTTGCAATCTCGGCCAGCTTACGTGCCTGGGCGGCGTTGACAGTGAAGGCCTTCTCGCACAGCACGTTCTTGCCAGCTTCCAGACAAAGGCGGGCATTCTGATAGTGGTGTGAGTGCGGTGTGGCGACGTAAACGATGTCGATGTTGGGGTCCTTGACAAGCTCCTCGTAGCTGCCGTACGCCTTTGCGTCTGATGGGGCGCCAACGTCCTTCAGGAACTGTTCGGCGCGCGATTTCGAGGATGAGGAGGCGGCGGCCACGACAGTGTGCTTGACCGAGCTGACTCCGCGGGTCTTGGGATCGACAAGGAGGTCCTTGGTGCTTGTGGCTGTCAGTCAAAGCTCATGACATGGTGGGGTGCAAAGGTAGGCGCTCACAAAGTGTTGGCGATGCCTCCGGTAGCGAGGATTCCCCAGCGGACGGTCTTAGGAGACGACATAGCTGCAATTGAATTGTAGGGTATCTTTGAAGGGGCTTAGAAGATAGTAGTAATTAGGACAGTGAGGTTGAGGGCGGTAGAACGGATAATATAGCTATGGAATTATGTACGTTGCGTTGTTGCACGGCTCAACGTCACTACCGGCATTGTCGCCGTTCGTTGTCGAGCTCCCGCATCGACCCCACTCTTGCCCCTCCCCACACGCCAACAGACGCGTTGCGACTTTCTCTTGTTAGCCCAGGACAGCCAGCCCTTGTCTTGCGACTGGGCGCTCCGTTGATTGGATGTCGCAAAGGAAGTGTTGCGGCGACTCGGCTCTCTCATTGGTCAACTCTTGCGACTGCCAAATAGAGCAGTGAGGCTCCCGTCCAGCCATTGGAAGTCATCACAGGACCTCGATCGATTTTACTCAGCAACACGGTGTTAACAAGGGCAACAGACTGTAACTCCACGCGTTTATTCAGGATGCCGGTTTTCTCTCCGGCTTTCCATGGTGGACAGTAAGTCGTACCAGAATGTGGATCACGAAGGATTGGTTGTTATTTGGTCACCCTTCGTGTTTGCTGTGCATGGTTTTTGGGTAGTGATTACCACCGCAGGCTTGATTTCTGTTTACCTGACAGCGCTCATCCAGAGCTTACTTCAACAACTTTTACTCTCTGCTTTCTATCACACCGGCGTTGACTCTATATATATATATACTCACAGCGAAGCCTCAATCTCGTCCAGCCCCGACACCTGGTTGACAACCCACTTCCTCTTCTCCTCGTCGGTATACCTGGGGTAGGGCCGCCTGCAGTCCGTGCTCGACTCTGGGTATCCCCTCTTGTGTCCGACCACATACTTGGTACCGTTGATGCCACCCTTTCCAAAGCCCCACTCGGTGACGGACAGCTTGACCTGCAGAGCCGATGCCTCCTCGTGCTTCCCAGACTGCCAGAGGTTGAACATGTGTACGCATGTCTGGATCTGTTAGCGACCATGACCCGACCATGATTACGGACGACTTACCTTGGGGTACAAGTTCGCAACTCCAGTAATTGTGCCCACGGCTCCAACGCTCAAAGCCGGGATCAGCCAGTCGCTCTGGCCAGCCAGAGAAACGAACTCAGACTTCTTGAACGACGCTGAAATGCGTGCACACTTAGCAATGCCACCGCATGTCAGCTTGACGCCCACAATGTTCCGGTGTTTGCCCAAGATATCCAGCATCTCGGAATTGATGTCGAGACCGGCTACGACGCCAGGGAAGTTGTACAGGACGATCGGGATGGGACTTGCATCAGCCAGCTCTTGGAAGAACGCAACGATCGCGTCCTGACCCATTGCGAAATGGAAGTAAGAAGGCACAAGCGCAAGGAAAGCACTTGCGCCGGCCTCCTTGGCTTCGACGGTCTGCTGGATAGCATCGCGTGTGCAGCCAGCGACGCCGCCAAGTGTGATGGGCAAGTCGCCGCGTCCTAGCCTTTGAGCAGTCTTGCGTGCTTTCTGGACCAGTTGTGTCTTCTCCGCCAGCGAGAGTGTTGCTGCTTCACCGTTTGTGCCGGCGATGACAATCCCGTGCAGACCGTTGGAGATCAGGAACTCGAAGTGCTTCTCCTGCACCTCCCAGTCAATGTCCTGGCTCTGGTCGTTCTTGAACCATGTCAATGAGGGGACGTGAACTCCAGGAGGGAAGGAATATTCCTGGGCAGCACCAGCGCCGTTGGAGATAGTTTCGTTGGAAGGCATGATGGTTGAAATTGTAACGCTATCTTCAGCGTGACTTGAGGCTAAACAGCAGCAGAGAGGAGCGCGGGGCGCTCATTATGACCGTCACGATTCCGACACGCGTTCCGACATCCATTGGAGATTCCGATGGCGTCTCCACGGTGTGGGGTGGTTGTGGATGAGTGTACAACCACATATCCGAAGCATCGCAAGATTTATGGAACGACGCGATAGGCTGGCAGCACTCATCGCCCGCACTTGACCCAAACAGTCCACAAGCTCGGCTCGCTCGCTTCTGTCCCGTTAGTGCATGCGACAGCCGACACCCTCCGCAACGCACCATCCGCACTGATGTCAGTCTGGAGTCCCCAGTGGAGTCTCCGCATACGCACGTAGTCGGTGGTCACTATCGGTGCACCTGCCAACGATGTCGCGTGGCGGCTGAAACGTTGTGGAGTGATCATGGACGCCTTACTTCACCCGATCCCAGCGTCCTTTTGCTCGGATACGCGCCAGTGCCAACCAGGTTCTTTTGTGGGGAGGCGAGCTGCAACCCGGGGTCGGCGTATCTGGAGTACTTTAAGAGACATCCATACCCCAGATTTGCGATCAGCATCGCCTTCCGTGGCCATCTCTGCACCATCTCCACTAGTCTCCCTCTGAGCCTCAATCGTCATGGGAGGGTTTGCAAGAGCTCCAGAGGACAGGCCTACGCCGCCTGAGGTGGTGAGTTATCACGAAGGTACCCTAGCAAGAAGGTACAGAATGCTGATGCTGGATGCAGTATAACTGGAGAGTGTACATGGCAGCTCTGGTCATCTCCATGGGCGTGCTTGCGTACGGATATGATTCTGCCTTCATCGGCACTACCATCACGCATGAGAGCTTCAAGCGCGATTTTGGCCTTGTTCACATGACGACTGCCGAAAAGAACAATGTCACGAGTAACATCACATCAATCTGTGCGTCTTTCAGTGTCAAGATGAACATGCATTTCCATCGAAGACTAACATCTATACAGACTCTGCAGGTGGCCTCGTGGGAGCCCTCCTCATGTACCCTTCGCTCGAACTGCTCGGTCGCCGCATGACAGTCATCATCTCCGACACCATCTTCATCATCGGCGCCATTCTGTGCACAGTCCCTACCCACCAAGTTGGTCTCATCTACGCGGGTCGCTTCTTCACCGGCATGGGCGTCGGCGGCATCGCTGCTGTATCTCCCATCTACATCGCCGAGATCTCTCCCCCGGCCATCCGTGGTCGTCTGACGGGCTTCTTCGAATCGTTCTACCAAACTGGCGCTGTCATTGGCTTCTGGATCAACTACGGCATCGTGCACAACATGGACCGCTCCAAGTCGCTCGCCTGGAGGTTGCCAATGGGCGTGCAGCTCATCCCTGCAGGGCTGCTGATGCTGATGATCCCATTCCTGAAGGAATCGCCTACCTGGCTGTTGAAGCGCGGACGCAAGGCCGACGCGCTGAAGGTGTACAGCTTCTTCCGTAACCTCCCCGAGGACCACGAGTACATCGCGCAGGACGTGGCGTTTGTGGAGCGTGAGATTGCCAAGGAGCGGGCTGCGCTTGTCGGCGACGAGAAGCACGCCAGCTTCGGGCAGATCATCAAGGCGGCGGCCAAGGAGGCGGCGCAGCCGGGCATGCGAAACCGCTTCCTGCTCGTGTTCCTTATGTTCATGTGGCAGGCGTGGAGCGGTGCTGCGGCCATCAACTACTACTCGCCCACGATCTTCACCTCCATTGGTCTCTCCGACGTCACGCTCTGGACGGGAGTGTACGGCATCATCAAAGCGGGCGGCTCCATCATCTTCTTCACTTGGTTCATCGACATGTTCGGCCGCAAGTGGCCGTGGATCATCTCCTCGCTGATCTGCGCCTTCTGCCAGTACTACCTCGCCATCTACATCAACCTTGGCAAACCCAAGGTGGGCGCGGTCATGTCCGAGTCGACCATCGCGGGCGGCAAGGGCGCAACGGCCATGATCATGATCTTCGGCGCGGCGTGGAGTTTCGGCGTACGTATCCTCCAACCTCACAGCGCAAAAAAACGTGACTAACATGCAAACAGGCCAACGGTCTCCCCTGGATCATCTCCGCGGAAATCTTCCCCACCACCATGCGCTCGGTCTCGGGCCCCTTCGCCGCCGCCAGCGTGTGGATCTGGACGCTCGTCGTGACCAAGGCGCTCCCGCAAATGTACACCAGCATGGGGTGGGGCGTGTACGTCTTCTTCGCGTCGTGCCTGGTGTGCGCCAGCGCGTACGCCTTCTTCTTCATCCACGACACCAAGGGCCTGCGTGTCGACGAGATGGACAGGCTGTTTGGGTTCCACCGCAGCAGGGAGTACGACCTGCCTGCGACGAGCGGGAAGGGCGACGACGACAGCGAGCGGTTCGAGAAGGTAGGGAGTGTAAGGATTGATCACTCCGAGCGGGTTTAGATGAGCCGCGGCGCAGCGTAGATGTGTAGATGTGTGGAGCTGGTGGAAATGAAACACGCCATCTTGATTTCAAATAATGTCTTGATCTGACGGAACATGTTTTTCCACATTGTCTATCCCGCCCGGTCAAATCCTGCCCATACATGTCCACGCGCCATGGGGAGGGATGGGATGGAAGGCGCGTTTGATCGGATTCGTGGAGATGACGTTGGGATAGTAGTAGAGAGCTGCGCGTCCTGCATATGATGTATGCGCATACGCTATCTGTGTCGCTATATTAGGTCCCCATCCTTGGCTGAAGACTCTTTCTTTTCCTCCCTCATGTCTGATGAGAGCGGGATACTTGACTCGTACACACATATATACACACACATATGTATACCCGCCGCCTCATCCCTGCTAGCAAACTACTCGCACTAAGTCCGCCCATTACATACATACGTTCACAGCCCCATACAAAAACATCTACACCCGCTTTAGACTACGTACCAGTCCAGTCCAGTCCAGTCCAGTCCAGTTTACCCAGCCTTGCCCCACCCACAATGCACTCGCTCCTTTCCTTTACTCTCATCGCTCGTGTAGAATTTGTTACTATCCCTCTGGTCACCATCCCTCTACCTCCCACCGCCTCCCTCGCCCACCAGCCCACCCTGATCGCCATCGGCGGCCCACCATCCCATCCGAGCGGAGTCGACTTTCTCAAACCTGACTTGACCTGGCTTCACAGACTAGCTTGCTCCAACTGCCTTAACGCAACCCCCCCCCCCCCCACTCGAACACGGCACCTATTCATTCACAGACAAAATACACAACAACAACAGCGCAGCAATATCTATCCCCTGGTACGTCTCATTCGTCCGCCCGTCCGCCCGTCCGTCCGTTCACTCGTTCGTACTTGGTGTAGAAGAAAACCTTTTTAGCGGGTGGATGAGTATATACATATACAGCCGTACACGCCTCTGCCTGGAAAGCGGCTCTTCTGTGCTTCCAAGCACTGCGCGCGTGGGTATTGCTGCCCCTCTCCCTTAGCGAAAACACACACACACACACACACACACACACACACACAATACACGCGTTTTTTTCCTCGGTTCTTCGCTCCTTCCCTCCCTCCCTCCCTCCCTCCCTCCCAGTAACGCCGGGGCGACATGCCGGAAAAAATAATAATATATATCTCTCAAATTACATATGTGTATCGTACAGTTCAGTTCCAGTCCAGTCCAGTCCAGTCGGGACAAGATCCCGCGGGTATATCCTCCTCTCCTCTCCCCAGTTGTTGCTTCTCCTCCTTCTTTCAGTCATGTCGTATCGTATCGTATCGTATCGTACCGTACCGTACCGTATCGTATCAAACCAAGAGCTCAGGCGATATTCCCCGCCAGCCCCAGAAAAAGCGCCTGCGCCGCAAGCTGCAGCGTCCAGATGCCCACCTTCTTGATCCTGCGCTTCCTGACGGTGCGGTCGTCCAGCACGTCGCGGGCGAACGCATCGTACATCTGTTTCCCACGTGGTTAGTCGACTGCAAAGCAAAGCAAAGTGAATATATATGTGTGTGTGTGTGAAAGTGGGATTCTGCTTACCTCTCTCGACACCTCCTCCATCAGGCCGCTGTCGTACAGGGTCCACGAGCCGTCAAAGTCGCCGACCTGCTTGACGACGCGGCAGTTGACGGGGATGAAGGTGCGCTTGCTGTTGATGTACGCGACTATGGGCCGCACCAGGGCGTTGTTGACGTACGAGATGTCGCGGGTGAAGATGGGGACGGCAGCGCGCACGTCGTTGAGGTGCACGCGCAGGTCCATGATGATGAAGCGGTTGACGTCCTCTTGGGGCTGCTCCTCGGGGTGGTCGTCGTCGTGGTGGTCGAAGCCGTGGGCGGCGTGGTCGGAGAAGTGGTGCTTCACTGCGCGCCCGTTCTGGCTGACGGTGGCCTCGACGCGGTCGTACATGTCGCTCATGACTTTGGCCAGCGACTCGTCGTCGTCGCTGGGCAGCATGATGTCGGCGACGATGTCGACGTTGCCCTCGTGGATCCACGAGAAGGGCCCGTCGTAGCCGCGGTTGAGGTGGTCGATGTTGAGCCCGTCGATGCGGATGCGGCTGTGCTTCTTCCAGGTGGCGCCGTCGTCGGTGTCGCGGCCGTTGCTCAGCTGCATGCCCGTGTAGTTGTGGGTCTGGCGCGGGTGGACGGTGAAGAGCGAGCCGTCGAAGGAGCCGGACATGATGTTGGCGGACAAGAAGTCGTAGAACAGCCACTGCTTGCGCAGCTGGGGCAGCTCGCACGAGTAGATGCTGACAGGGAAGGGGCGAAAGCCGTCGGGCTGGTAGATGGTGACGAGCAGGTCCTCCATGCGGAACGAGTCGAGCTCGAAGTCGCCGGGGCTGTGCTCGTGCTTGTAGGAGCGCGGGTCGACGCCCTCGACCGTGTGGACCGAGGTGCGGTCGATGACGCCGCGGATGCCCTTGATGTCGACGTCCTTGAGCAGGCCCTTGCCGTTGAACCACTTGGAGAAGGACAGCGTGACGTTGACCGTATCGATGGACACGTCGAATTGCGTATAGTTGGTGTCCTCCTCGACCACCTCCTCCTCCTCCTTCTCGGCCTGGGCGATGGCAGCCTCAGCGGCGGCCGACGTCTGCGAGCCCTTGCTGACCTTGCCGCGGCCCTGGCCTGGGCGGCGCGACACGAAGACCTTGCGGAAGGAGATGACGCCGTCCTTCCAGCGGGGCACGACGGCCGTCTCGAAGACGACCTTGATGCCGGACGACTTGGTGAGGTAGTTGCCGATCCACTTGGCGAGCGTCTCCTGCGAGAAGGCCGTGTTGATGAGGAAGACGGTCAGCATGAAGAAGGTGGTGGTGCCGAGGATGACCCAGGCGATGTGGGCGGCCAGGACCCAGGAGAAGAGGGCGTAGATCTCGTCGGCGTTGAACTTGCGGTTGCTGCGGATCGTGAGCCACTTGAAGCGCACCTTCAGCCGCGACCAGAAGCCCGAGGCGGCGGCGAGCAGCTCAGCCTTGCTGGGGCGGTACAGGTGGGGGACATGAACGTGGGGGAGGCGTTCGAGCAGGCCGTGCGGGTCGTGGTGCTGGTCGTGGTGCTGAGCGGCGGATGGCGGTGGGTTCGACGGTGAGGACGGCTGAGGCGTCATGTCAGGCTGAGCAGCACCCTGGCCAGGCTTGCTCTGAGCGGCGGCGGCGGCTGCTGCATTGATCGTGCCCGTCGCCGACAGCTTGCCATTGACGGCGCCTTTAGGCGGGCCATCCGTGACGGAGCTCTTATTGCGGCGGTCGCCGCCTCTGTTGAATTGCAAGGACCGGGTGGATGCGTGTCTGCTCCATGCCGCCTGCGCGGCGGTGGTGACGCTGGGGCGGGGAGAGCACGATTGCGGTCGCGGCGTTGCGGTCGCAGTGTGTAGTGAGTGCCCGTGCAGGTGTGCAGATGCGGTCCTGACATGTGACGGGCGCGTGAAGGCGGAGGCAGAGGCGGCGACGGTCGAGAGGGGCGCCCGCGATGCTGTGCTCTGCGTGTGTGTGCGGGCATAGAGTGCTGTCCAATGCACAGGTGGGCTGCACACGTCCAGGCGTTGGCTCAGCGGGCGGGGAGCGAGGGCGCACCGCAGGACGGCGACGGCGACGGCGCTGGGCGAGGGTGCTGCATATCGACTCATGGTATCTTTAGCTGTGGCGCCCACATGGCTACGCCCTCATCTCGGGTCCGGATCGATGTCGATGGCGATGGCCGTGATGAGATGGCAGGCGGCGGGCTTCTGGGATCAAGAGAAGGCTGGACGTGTGTGTAGCTTTCCTGTTCACGTCATTCATGCAGCGTGCATCGATGCGCTGAGGAATCTTGACGCAAGCCAGCGGCGCACATGGGCTAGGCCCGAAGCAGCGCCGCCAGCCATGCACCGCCCACGAAATTTGTTCGACCGCCCGGGCCTATCGAATTGACTTGGTCTATCGATACCGGCAGCAGCCCCGCTAGTCGCGAAACCCTCGAACTTTTTGTAGCGCCCGACGACTACGAAATAGACACTGCGAAGAGCCCACACAGTCAACGCCAGGCCGCCTCCACACCACGCAGCAAACACCCACACAGCGGCCGCCCATATAGACATCTGCCCAGCATGCCTGCCCCCACCGCGCTCCAGCGTCGCCCCGAAGAGCTGGCCGACGACGTCGCCATGGACAGCCTCCCCGGCGACGAGCCCACTGCCGCCGACCTGATCGACATGAACGCCGTGGCCGACGACGTGCTGCCAGACACCAACCACAGCAGCCAAGCGGGCGCCGACACAGCCATGGTGGACGAGAGCGGGCGCCCGCAGTTTGCCCCCAGCGCATCCATCCCGCTGGCCTTCCGCCGCGAGACGCGCAAGGTGCCCATCCCGCCGCACCGCATGACCCCGCTGAAGGCTGCCTGGCCCAAGATCTACGTACGCAGACGCAGAGGCTCTACACCCCCCCTCAAAAGAAAAGAACACTGACGTGCAAGACAGCCCCCCCTCGTCGAGCACCTCCACCTCCAAGTCCGCATGAACATCAAAACCCGCAGCGTGGAGCTGCGCACCTCCTCCCAAACCACCAGCACCGACGCCCTGCAGAAGGGCGAGGACTTTGTCAAGGCCTTCACGCTGGGCTTCGACGTGGACGACGCCATCGCGCTCCTGCGCCTCGACGACCTCTACATCGAGACCTTCGAGATCAAGGACGTCAAGACGCTGCAGGGCGAGCACATGGGCCGCGCCATCGGCCGCATCGCCGGCAAGGACGGCAAGACCAAATTCGCAATCGAGAACGCGAGCCGCACCCGCGTCGTCCTGGCCGATCAGAAGATCCACATCCTGGGCGGCTTCAAGAACATCCATATCGCCCGCGAGAGCATTGTTAGTTTGATCCTGGGCCAGAATCCTAGCAAGGTGTATGGGAATTTGAGGACCGTGGCGGGGCGGATGAAGGAGAGGTTTTAGAATCCTCCCCTCTTATGAAAGCATGATAGCGGTGTAGAGGGATGTGGGAAGAAAGGGGGGAAGAAAGTGTGTGTGTGTTTTGGGGGGGGGGGGTATTCAGCATTTCACGGCGTTATAGGTGGGATATCCAGAACAGTTACCGTGACACGATTTTTTCACGCATGGGAAGGGCAAAAAAAAGGTTCTCACAACAATCTAGAAGAAGAAGGTAGTAACGATTTTTCCATCAACTTTGTATCCATCTTCGGCCGCATCTTTACCGTGTGGAAAGAAAACTACTCGCACACTGACCAGCCGGGCTACTCTCAAACTCCAAGAACCACCTCCCCCCGTCTTGTTCGACACGTTCAGTAATGGGGGGGGGAAAGGGAGAAAAAAGGGACGGAGGAGTAGCAAGAATCGTATACAGTCAACCGCCGCACCTTACCCTGCAAACCTCGCAAATTGAATAGCAATCTAAACTTTTTTTTTTTGGTCCGTGAAGATAGTTTCCACGTTTGATGGAAGACATGCTCGAAAGACCAACACACCGGGATGGTGGGCGGGGAGGGCGCCTCGCGAGGCGAGGTTGGGGGTGGGTGATGGGCCACCGAAGGCATTCAGGGCCGGAGGCGATACAAGGCTAGGATGGGAACATATGAGAGAAGATGGGTAGGAAGCGTTAATAGAGTAGCAGTCAACACTAGCAGCATCAGGGGGTTCCAATAGGATGCTACAATGCTTAGTTTAATGCGAATGATAGAGCAAGTTTCATTGTAACGACCTTTGTGCAATGATATTTGGAAGAAAAAAAAAAAAAAAAAAAAAAAGTAGTCCGAATCTCTCTGTTTTAAAGTCAAGGGGATATAGGGAGTTCCAAGGAAGTTGGTTTATTAGTTCAAGGTAATTCAGAAGGGTAGTGGGGAGGTGGGATTTTTTCAGAGTGGTATAGGTGTAGTTGGTAATACGTGTGTGCGTTAATCTACGCAAACTGCAAGCTAGATGGCACGTATTGACGTTTGGAGAAAAAATAAACACCTAACAAGCATTGCACAAGATATTAGTATAGATTATTGTATGTCTTCTTCTTCTTCTTCTTCTTCTTCTCTGAACGCTGAACGTGAGGGGGCGGATATCCATGCATACAGTAGTACTAAACTATACCAGAAGCCACGCACATACACAAACATGCCATTTCCTCCCTGCATGAACTGAACGCTCCCACCCCTCACAACGACTTCAGCCAGACCACTATACACATGCTACTTCCGCTTAAAAAGGCCCTTGCCCAGTATACTCTTGAGCTTGCTCTCCTTGTCCTCGCTACTCATTGCCTTCCTCTTGCCCTCACCCACCGCGCCCTTGCCCCCATCCTCGACGCTACCGCTACCGCTACCGCTACCGCTACCCTGCGCCGCCGGCTCCTCCACCCTCAGCGTCTGCGCCCTGTCCTGCCACTCGCGCGCCAGCGCCTTGCGGCTCGCCCTGACGGCGGGGCTGGCGCCCTCCCCCCACTGGAAGGTGACGAGCTCGTTGGTGCTGAAGCGCAGGTCGGAGATCAGGCGGCGGGCGTCGCGCGCGATGAGGACGAGCCGCCCCGTGGGGCCTGTATATTTTAGGTCGAAGGGCTCCGTCTTGTGCTCGAGGAAGGAGGCCACGAAGATGTAGAGCGTCGAGGCCGTGTCGTCTTTCGTGAGGCTCATCTGCACCAGCGCGCCGTCGGGCAGGCGGATGCGCAGCAGGTGCGGCTTCTCGGTGAGGGCGGCGAGCTTGGCCTGTCGTTCCTGTTCTTGCGCCTCGAGCTCTTTGTCGGAGAGGAGGCGCTGGTTGCGTGTGCGGTTGGAGAGCTGCGCCTGGTGGATCTTGGCGTGCTCGACTGTGGGCTGGAAGTCGCTCTCGTTGAAGGCCGTGCGTGCTGCTTGCGGCGTGGCTGAAGTGGGTGCGGCGAACACCTGGACTCTGCGAGGTTGGTCTGGGGACAGACTGGGTCCGTTTGTTTGTTGCTGTTGCTGTTGCTGCTGTTGCTGTTGCTGCTGTTGCTGCTGTTGCTGTTGCTGCTGTTGCTGTTGCTGCTGTTGCTGCTGCTGCTGTTGCTGCTGTTGCTGCTGCTGCTGTTGCTGCTGCTGCTGTTGCTGCTGCTGCTGTGGCTCTGACGTTGCGCTTGATGTTGCCGCTGCCAACGCTGCTGCTGGAGAGGTGTCGATGTCATCAACAGAGGCATTGTTCTGCTCTGACACTGCTGGTTCGGCCGTGGGCTGCACCGCTGGCTGTGTATCTACGTCCATACGGTCTGCATCCGGCTCGTCGCTCTTGACCGTCTCCCCCGCTACTGTTGTCGTTGCCTCTGGGGCGGCATGTTCTGTCTTGAAGTAGTGAGATATCTGTGCCATGGCCTCCTCCAACGGCGTCCCCGTGTTCTTGAACGAGAGTTTCAGCAGCGCCGACCCGCTGTCGAATCCAAGCTGGCCCAGCGTCTGCTGCAGCTCAACAAACGACGACTGCTCCTTGTGACCTGGCATGACGGTGATGACGGGCATCTCGTAGCACAGCCTTCCCGAGCCTGAAGCGCCGCTCATCTCTGGCACAGCGCGTTGAGTAAAGTTGTAGTTGTTTCCATTGCCGCTCTCAAAATATCGCAAAATCTCCCATAGTGATGTGTTGTTTGCGAATTTCTGCGTCAAACGAGATTTGGGCAGCTGCAGGGCGACTGCCACGACAGTGGGCGATCTCGAAGCCTGTACGAGCTCCAGACGGGCGCCTTGCGGGAGGTTGGCGAGGCGTATCTGCTGGGAGAGGGAGATGGGCTTGTTGTTGTATCTTGCACTTCAGTCAGCCACCACACCGCCACTAAGCCCTACGCCCCTGTCGAGGAGCTTGTATAGTACTTGGGTCCGCTTCGCTTACTTGAGTGTGTACTGGTCCTTGCTGAGGCCGAACTTCTGACAGGCCTCGTCGCGCACCTCGGTCAGGTACTTTGTGGGCGTGGTGGGGATCCTGAACGTCTTGGCGAACGAGTTGGTGACGACGACGTGCGACATTACGCCGGCGAGTAGAGCCTGAACAGGGCGTACGAGGCAAGGAGGCCGACGGGGATGTTGGCAAGCAGAGCTGCGCGCGAGTACCAGCAGTCCGGGCTGTGTTCTCGCCTGGTCGCGTCGCAGCGGTGGATGACGAGCAGCAGGTTGACGGCGTGGATGAGCTTGGCTTCGGCGAAGTTAAAGTAGAGGTTCCCCGGGCCTGCCATGTGCATGTGCATGTGCCTGGCGTTTGCTGCAGTGCAAGTGGATCGATAGTGATAGCGGGCGGGGTGTGTGCTTGTGCTGTGGCTAGAGCTGCTGGCGTATGTAATGTCGGCTGTCAATTGTCAGTGCTGGTGCTGGTGCTGGTAGCTTCTGGAAGCTGGACCGTTGCCTGCCACTGCGTCACCCCGCGGCTGTGGGCTGTGAGTGACGGGCCCCGAGAGCTCTCCACTGGCTAGCGGCAAACCGCGGGGGTGCATCTGCATCTGCATCTTCTGTGTTGAGACTCGAAGGCGCTGACATCCAGAACAACAAACAATCATCCTCTCCACACATTCATTCACAGCCATGTCTGGGAGTGTCGAGGTCTCGTCGGCGTCCGCGCTGAGCTCGCTGATCTCTTCTTCGCGCATTGTCGTCCTCAACTGTGCGTTCAATACCAATGCCCATGCCCTCGCCCTCGCCCTCGCTGCCACTGTTCTAGTTAAAGATGTCAGATACAAAGACGTCAGATACAAAGAATGTTAACGTTGCTGCAGTCTACAACGAGGACAACCAGTCCAGCAAGTCCATCGCCCCGGTCTACGACAAGCTTGGCCAGGAGCTGTCGAGGCCCAACCGCATCACCTTCGCCCGCGTCAGCGTCAAGACGCAGGCCCAGATCGCCGAGAGCTACAACATCACAAACACGCCCACCTTTGTCATCTTCAAGAACGCCCAGATAATACGCAAGTTCAGCGGCTCTAACCCACAACACCTGTCCGACGCGGTCAAGAGCTTACAGCAAGAGGCCGACGCAGATGGCGGCTCAGGGGGATTTGGGGAGGCCAGCTCCAGCGGCGGTGGCGCCTGGCGGGGTGCCGGGCTGCCACGAGGATACACAGATGTCACGAACGAGGTCGACGTACGGGGCCTGGACCTGCTGAACGCCGACAGCGACTTTGGCAGCGTGCGCACGCTCTTCGACACGTCCAAGCCCAGCTCCCTGAGCAAGGGCAAGAACAGCGCAGACACCAAAGACTGGATCGAGAGCGACGTCGACAATCAGCTCATGCTGTACGTGCCCTTCACCTCGACGCTCAAGGTCCACACCATCCAGATCACCTCCAACCCCCCGGCCGACGACGACGACGACGACAACGACGAGCTCCCCGTGCGGCCAAAGACCATCTCCGTCTGGACCAACCGCCAGCACAACCTGGGCTTCGAGGAGGCCGAAGACATCCCCAGCACGCAGACCATCGAGCTGAAGGACTCGGACTGGGACAAGGAGACGGGCACCGCCAAGCTGGAGCTGCGCTTCGTCAAGTTCCAGAACGTGTACAGCCTCGTGCTGTTCGTGCAGGACGGCGACGGCGATGGCGAGAAGACGCGCATAGACAGGATCCGCTTCATCGGCGAGAGCGGCGAGAAGCGCGACCCGGGCAAGCTCGAGAAGATTGATCACGATGATTAGAGCGGCTGTAGATGGTTCCCCGCCTCGTCGCATCGCATTGCATTGCATATACAAGTCAATGAGACCAACGACCACGAGCGCGTCCTCACATGAACCCTCGACTCGCGCGCGCACATGTATGATGTGAACATGGTAATGCAGGCCTCGCGCGCAACTCATGCCGCCCCCCCTCCCACCGAGCAGTCAACATCCTCTCGCGGGAAAAAAACGAAGAAAACAGGCCTCAGAATCATAAATATGTTGAGATCAGTTACCGCAAAGCGATATCACTCTCTTCCTATCATGTATTGTAATATTCATCTCCGGCCATGACGAAAGAGAATCCTCTTTCGCCCAAATTTAAAAAGCCACCGTAACGCCCCACTAGCGCTCGGAGCGGCGCAACCGCGCCTCCGACCCAGCCCTTAAAAACCTTCACTCGCGACGCAACACAAGACTTTTTTTCTTTGCGGCGGAGGTCATATTACAGAGTTTCCCCTCTTGCTCAAGCGCTTGCCCATGGTGCTTTCCGGCGTCAATGACCCTCCTAGAGAGAACATATTGCATCATCGAACGTATACACTTTGCGGGGCCGTCTGCAGCCCGGACGGGCTATACAGTGGCGGCTTCGCTGGAAAAAACTCGAACATACCCTTTCTTGAGAGAAAGAAAGAAGGAAAGGACTCCCCGTTTGCAGAGGCGGCTTCTCCCATTTGCGGTGGGAGGAGCGCCTGTAGAAGGGGAGGGGGAGCGCGCGGAGCGCGCAGAGATGTGGTGGTGTGGCGCGGCGAGCGCGAAGCCTGTATGCGAGAGGTGAGGCTGTGGATGCACATGCATGTAAAGACGACGGCGTTGCTGCGATACGTGCGTCTGTGTGTGTGTGTGTGTGTGTGTGTGTGTGTGTATGCGGTGTGGCCGTTTGGCTGTGCAGATGTTGCTGCAGATGCAGCTGCGAGGTCTGCGGTCTACTATGTGGAAACCAACGGGCTTGGGTGCTGGGTTTTCGACGCGGTGAGGCTGCATTGCATGTATGGATGCCATGCCTCACTCACATGATGGTCAGCTTGCCTGGGCACAACACCAAGCCGGTCCACCACTCGGTGTACCTGGGCATGGGAGTACCGCTTCCACATCCGGGTGTCGGACGAAGCCGACATGCTGGCGTCCTGTTCGTCACCTTGCGCCGCAGCTTTCTGATCAATCGACCATGGTAGCCGGTCTGGCCAGCTCTCGCACTTGAGCGCAGCACCCTACCTGTCCACCGTTCCATGTCTGAGATATACCATCTTCCTACATTGCTGGTTCTCACGGCGCTGTGCACAGAGGCCGCTGCGTTAGTCAAAAGGCAATGTCGCCCAACGGTTATTCTGCATCAAACACCCCCAGCCTTCATATACCGCGCAGGACCGCGCAGG
Source organism: Epicoccum nigrum (assembly GCA_002116315.1). Lineage (NCBI taxonomy): Eukaryota > Fungi > Ascomycota > Dothideomycetes > Pleosporales > Didymellaceae > Epicoccum > Epicoccum nigrum. The sequence goes on from KZ107838.1 coordinate 3,645,168, forward strand.
ACCGCGCTCTGATACACCACCATCTCGATACAGGCCCACACGCCATCTCAACGGCTTTACACGAAGCACGCCCATCATCGAGACCAGACGTCTCAGTCCAGCGGGTGCTCGTACGTGTTTCCGCCCGCCGTTTCAGCTTCCTGTCAGATAATTTGCTTTTACGACGCATCCGATTCTCTTTTCAACCTGACAGTTTATGCGATGGGGGCTTGTCAAAAACGCGGCAGGGCATGGATGGGCAGGTCGATGCTGAGACGGTGGAGGCTGGGTGACTGAGACGGTGCAGCTTGGTCGACTGAGACGGTTGCAAACTGGTCGACAAGCTGTTCACACACGCGTGTGAGATTCGTTCCGTATGTCTGCGGCTCGTCTCGTGTGCTGTGACGTTTCTGCTGCCGGTCAACCTGTCTGGTCTTGCTTGAACCGGGCCTGCTTGTTTGGACAGGCCGTCGTATTAACCATAAACTACGTGTATGCGGCGCCTACCAAGGCTGTTGAGCCTCAGCGCCTTGAAACAAGCGCTCCACGTCGTACATACAGTGGTAGTCAGCGCTGAGGTAGGGACCAGTATGGCGGATGAGACTGCATGACATCCGCGAAAGGCGCATCCTGCCTTCCTTGCTTGACATCATCTCGGGACCAGGCAACCTTGACTTTCTTTGCCACTCAGGCCACTCGCGCCTTGACGCCTTGATTGCCGCTCGCTGAACACGCACGTGTTGCGCGGAAAAGAGCGTCACTGTGATTGCGATCCTCAATTTCCACCACCTGCAGTTGCCCAAGATCTGCCGGATCGGCAACCTTACGAATTCAGACATGTCTTTCGTGATTCAAGCCGGGCCTCTCCCGGTACCGCGGGACCCTGAGGGTCTTTTTGGAATATTCACGAGAAGGCCTTCTTGACACGAGGGCCGCGCTATATCGCCGATCAAAGAGTTTTAACATGAATCGAGCGTACGGCCAACAGGATATGCAGGAAGCCTTCCCGGGCAGGTCGAATGCCTCCCGGGCAGGTCGAAAGCTTCCCGGTCTGGCCAAGTGCAGACGGCCCGAGGCTCATGATTCGTATGGTAGATAGCTATGCTTCCCTGAAGACAATCGAACGACACGACATCCACTTCGCGGTGATACCCATCGTCCAGGACTGCACGGCTAAAATTTCCGTAGTGTTTCAGGCGTGTACATTGTAATTCTTCCATTTGTGAAGGGTCCACTGCCGCCCTGCCAATCATTACCGGCCGCAGCACTCAACCTCATGTGGCGGTGCGTTTGCCAATGTCTCTTTGACCATCTGGTCGAACCAACAGATTTGTAAGTTCGCCATCACGGCTCCAGGGCGGCCCTTCCGTTCCCACTTCCCGTCTCAGATTAGACGAGACGCGTATCTCGGTGTGCGCTCGACCAGACGACTGATCGCGCAAGCATCTGAGCTGGTCATTTGCGGAAGGGTTTTCCTTGTCATTAATAACGCCGCATGAAAACCTGAACAGTACGTGCGCTGCTCGACCCTCGCATCAGTGTGGAGAAGGCTTCGAGAAGGCCAGCGCCAGGGACCAGTCGAGCGGGTGCGTTGCGGCTGGTTAGACGAGCAAGCGCCACGTTGCCCTGCTCGAGCATAAAATTCGAATCTCGTTTGGACAAGCCTTGTCCAGCACGGTGCTGCACCCCAGCTGCCGTTCCAGACTCCCCGGTACGGGCGGTGTGCCACAGTCCGCCAGCTGCCTCTTCCGGCGACCTCACCGTTGACAGTGCCATTGCGTGCGGCAATTGTGAACAGGCAGCTTGTCATGGTTTCAAATTCTTCGTTGCTCGCTTGGGCACATGGCGGTGTCGTGGGGAATCGGGAGCACGCATTCGGGCATCTAGCAGACCCGTCAGTTGTCTCGAGCCGATCGGCAGCATGCAGCAGATTCGAAACCCATTGTCAGTCGATGACTGATAGGTAGTCGAAAACACTTCGGCGGCCAGACATCAAGAAACACCTCCACACACTACTGTCACGTTGCAGGTACGATCACCACGCTCGAGGTGCGGCAGAACCCTTCTTTTCCACTGCTAACGCTGTTGGGAGGCCGGGGAATTCGGACGCAGGACATCCATATTCTAGTCTACTGACACTTGGTGACCGCTTGGTGACAGTTTTTGTGAGGCGGCTCGTTTGGCTTGTCAAGAACCCTTCTTCACGAACAGTCCAACCGGTTGGTAAACCTTCTAGGAAAATTAGACGAAGATCAGGGTGGTCTGTGGACTGGCGTCAAATGATAGAGGTCGATCTGGTGGAGCACGCCGGAGGGCTAAGGAAGCCATCAGCAGTTCCCCGGCGCCGCCATGGTGGTGAAGCCACGCCGCGCGACTGGCCACGGAAGCCTTCAGCGCGAGCACTGCGGAGCAGCTTCCTGAGTCGTGCCGTCTGCCCACAGACCCTGTTGAATCGTAAGAGGGCCCCGCTATGATGGACGTTCCAGAAATCGAATCCTACTCTTCGTTATCACATGGAAAGGTAGGTGCGGACCTCACGTCACCGTGCGATGCACAGCAGCGCGCACCCCACGAGGGTCCAAACGGACAAGAAAAAGGAAAAAACAGGGTCACGATAGGGCCGCGGTTGTTTGTTCAGTGGTGCCGTACTTTGTCACCGTACGTTATGTTCCTGCAGCGTACCTGCATAGGCGGCGGCCTTCTCCATCAATGGGCATAGGCAGCTGCCGTCACTGTGGGGTTAGATGAGGCCGGCCGATGGCAATTGGCCAAAGCCGAGTCAGACCACGCCTCCATCACGCGCAGGCGAGCTCACTGGACGATGTGACACCACTGACATGGTTGCCGTAAAGCAGCGAGCACGCTAGGCCCTGTTGGACCGCGCGGGCAGTGCTTATGCACGAATGGGAAGATGTGCACGCTGCATTAAATTCGCGCTACGTCTCAAAATAGCAGACGGACGAGGAAGGTGACGATGTGTGAGGCATAATGTTTATCGAATGCTGACAGTTATACGACCATCCGGTGCACAAGTCGCGAGCCCGAGCAAAATGGAGACTTCAAGCCCGAGGTCGCTATCGACCGTTATCGCTATCGATAATCGGAGCGTGAGCGGCGGCAGAGGCGTGGACGGTGGTGGTGACATGAGCGACGCGTAGAGATGGGATACAAACTTTCAAAGTTCAAGACACCACGTCTGGGGCTGGGCCTGGAGATGAGTGTTTGTTGATCTGGATGACATCCAGCGGTTCAACAGTTTGGGACAACGCTGATGACACCGAACGAAAACCAGCGTGCATGCAGATGTGGTACAACAGCCGGTCTTCTGTTCGTCTGGACTTCCACTTCCACTCGTGGGCTTCCATCCCACACCTCGTCAGACGTCGGCTCGCTGCACAGCTTCCCCGTCAGCAGCAGACTCGACATGTGCATGCTTGCTGCAGCGACTCTGCGGCGCCACATGCGGGCGACCTCTAGTAGCGTAGCCAGATATCCTGAAACACACGACTCTGTGGACATTATAGTACTATTACAGCTACTCGGCCAGGTACCTATAATTCTTGGTAGCGACCTCACCAAACAAAGAAACCTTGGTGCCCACCATGGCTCAACCAAGAAACTCGCGCGGTGGCAACGTGCAGCTTGCCTTCTGCTATGTCGCACCATCGCTGCGTAGCCGTCCGCGAAAGCTGCCGGGTTCAACACCACGCCGCGTCGAGCAAATCAGATGCAACGGCACTCTGCCTCCAACCCGCATGCAGCACGCACGACGGTGTTCCTGCAGCATCCATCTCGAGTCGTTCGCTCAGCGCTGCACTACCGCACATCTTCTGCTTTGGGACTGCAAAATGTAAACAAAGCGCTCCGCGGCTCTGGATCGCACATGTAATAACTGTATTGTGTGGACTCGCAGCTTGCGATGCAGTCATTCCGCAGCTTCTACACAGCCAGTGTTAGACCAGACCTCACTGGCGGCTGCAGACGCTCTGTCAGACTCAGCCTCTGGTCAGGTAGTCGATGGTGGCACGGCGGCGAAAGCGTGCGATTCGGCATGGAAACGCTGCGTTCTCGTGTCACGGAGCCGCCGCGTCGTCATGTTCACACCCTGCTGGAAGGATGCACGCTGTGTGGCGGGCAACGTTGTTTCGAAACAACCACCCAGAGGCAAGACGTCAGCAGCAGCCCATCACCCGTCACTCCACAGCTGGCCGGTGTGGCCAACTTCCAGGGTCTCTGCTAACGGCCAGATATCACTATCGATTGGGCGGATAGGCTGATCTATCCCCGGCGGGATGCACGGCTGAATACGTGGGAAGTGGGAGGATTGGATGGTAGCTCTGCGGCCAACAGGCCTCTGTCGTCGAACGGCACACAAAGGGCCCTCCATGCAACACCAAGACGCTGCTCTTCACCTCCACTCGAGGCCTCGCCTCCACGGCGGCCCTTCCGACAGCGGGGCTCAAAGCCAGCTCTGCTGGCCCTCTCACCGTGTTGTTGCAAACCGTCCGGCGTCTGCGGCGGGCAGCACCGCAGATGTACAATCGATACGCAGACAACACGCTCCGCCAGCCGCTCAGGCCAACAGGCCAATGGCTGCACAATTTGTGCCGGCGCTGTGCGTGTCTTCATCTCGCCTGTGCTGCTCATGCAGCCACACCAGGCCTTGCATTTGGCGACCAATTTTAGTGCATGAGTTATGCCATACCGCTGCCCTAAGACGCTCCTACGAGTCGCCATCCCTGCTCTTAAGCGCATGAGTCCTGCAGGGGTCACTTCTGCATGGGGACCACCGCTATGGTTGGGCTTGTGGGGACGCTTGCGCTGCGCCCCGACTCCCTCCCACACCTGTAGTCAACCAATTCCGAGCGTCCATCGGCCATCTTTTACTTTTTCAGTCCTGGTCACTGTCTCGTCGCTCGCTGATCTAGGCTACTTATCCAGGCCTCCCCTTCCGTTCGCTGTGCTTTCCTTGTCCAAAGGTTTATCAACCTCATCGCTTGTCTCTTTCTTTCCCCCAGCACCCTTCCTGGTCTTCCCTTTTGGTATACATTTGTACAGTCTCCCGTAGCTTGTGCATTGTAACCGTTCCTTCCTTTTGGATTATCCCAATCTTCGTCAACGCACGAACCCATGACAACATCGTCCCAGTAGATCCACATATTAGTAGACATCTTCATCACCTTGAAGGCGTCGTCCAGTCACTCCCTGAAACATCATTCCATTGCTCCACAGCATACAACCACGTACTACTCCCTCCGCCTAATATAACACCACCTCACCTCGGTACCAAAGTATCAACCAAAGATCCATCCCACCTTTGTTCAACTAGCATATAGTAAGTAGGGTGCTTCCATCTCAACAAGGATGAGACTAACAGCATGGAAAGACGTCACAGTATTCGCAATGGAAGGCTCGTATCACATGCACCCGATGCAGGCGACATCAGCACCATTCTTCTACTACAACCCAGAGCCCCAGGGCGAGAGGACTACACAGCACGGCCACTTCACACCCCAACCTGCCAGCCAGCAAACACTCCAGCCACAGATGTACTACCAGAGGCCGTCGTCCGCACAGTCGATGTCTTACCCTCAGACAGCGTACGCTAACCAGATGATGACACCGGTTGCATCGCCGCAGCCCATGTACCAGAAGCCAGCAATCTTTGTCCACCCCCAGGATTCCCCATTCCTGCAGACACTCGACACTGACTTCTACGCACCTGCGACACCTCCTCTGTCATCATGCGGTAGCAACATCAGCAGCCCTCTTTCTTCATACGACCTCCTGCCCACACCTGTCAACGCTTTCTTCCCAGGTGAGAGCATCGAGGGCGTCAAGCAGGGCTGCGAAGGAGAAGTATTTGCTGAGCTGCTGTCCACTGGCGCTGAGTGGAGGTCAACAACCCCACCTATGACACCAGGTAAGCTTGACCGCAATTCTGGCCATGCAGCGTGTGAACGCTGTCTGGTCAGTGCGACTGTTTTGAGAGCGCTTTTACTGACAGGGTTTAGTGTACATTCAGCCTAGCCAGGGGTCGTACCTGCTTTCCGCAACTTCCTGCCCTTCTTTGTCACCTTCACCATCGCCGCTGCCCCGCTCTTTCTCTGTTGAGGCCGAGAACAACTTCTGCAACCCCAGGGATCTCACCGTCTCTTCTGAGCAGTTGACTCTTTGCCCTTCCGACGAGGAGCACAAGATTGTCTTCAAGGGTGAGGCTGCCAAGGTCGACGAGGTCGAGCCCGCCTTCACTTTCACTGGCCTGCCCACTTTCGAGCCCCTGTTCGAACTTGACTGCGAGGACGACTTCACTGGCCTTGTTGCCTACCCCACCTCCGAGATTCAGCTTCCTGCCGGCAAGCGCCAGCGCACCGTCTCTGCAGCAGGCTTTGTCAGCGAGGCAAGCTTCACCGACTTCGAGGACGACCTCAACCTGCCCCTCAGCCCCGCCGAGACCGAAGACGACAACATGTCCGAGGCACCCAAGAAGCGATCCATCAAGAGGGGGCGCTCGGAGCAGAGCGAGGCAGAGTCGGACTACAACAGTAAGCACCAGACATCCGGTGACGTGAAGGCCTCGTCCGGAGCATCCAGCCAACAAACCTCAGATCAAGCAGCCAACGACAACGCCGCTGCGTCAAGCTCTGATGAGTCTGCCACCGCGCCTGTCGCACCCTCCAGCCGTCGCGGCCGCAAGCAGTCCCTGACCGAGGATCCCTCCAAGACCTTCGTCTGCACTCTCTGCTCGCGCCGCTTCCGTCGCCAGGAACACCTCAAGCGCCACTACCGCTCTCTCCACACTCACGACAAGCCCTTTGAGTGCACCGACTGCGGTAAGAAGTTCTCTCGCAGCGACAACCTGTCCCAGCACCAGCGCACTCACGGCACTGGCGCCATGGTCATGGGCGTCCTCGACAGCTCCGAGCTTCACCACGACATGTCTCAGCACTCTGGGTCGTTCGACCATCAGGACCCTGCTATGATGGGTCGCATTCTCTACGACGCTGCGGCTGGCATCTCCAGCTCCAGCTCCGAGTCTTACTCCGACCTCGAGCCGTCGCCGCTGAAGATGCGCAGCAAGAGGAAGCGTGACGAGTAGATGGCCGCCCAGCCTCTTCTCCTTTCACCTCTTCTTACGACTCTTCATGACCCAGGCTCGATAGAAGGACCTCACCGATACCCGACAGGCGGCTTGTCACCACGTCGTGACGTCAGGCGACTTGGCCAGACAGGCGGCACAGGTTTATATTGGCAACTCGAGTGCCTCACCTCACCTCGACGTTGCGGCAAAAGCACGACTTCCCTTCTCCCCTGTATTCTTTCCTCACACTTGGTCAACTCCAATTGAGTTGCCCTCCGGGTTTCTGCATTTAGCATTGCACATTTTGGGTTTTTACACCGGGATATCTTGGGGGATTTACACATGGTTAGATTTGGTATGGTGTTCACATTTTGCGGTTTCACACCTGACGACGACATGACCCACTCTTACCGGGCATCGTCGCCGCGAACTCTTACACACCGAACCCCAGTTCAGCGTTCCTACTCTCGTTATAATCGGCTGCGGATCAGTGCAGACCAACACATTCTGAGAATATTCGCTTCTTTCAGACATCCTGTAATAGTTCGTTCTCCCTACTCTTAGCATAGTTTGCTCTGCGCTGTTTGTAGGGTTGTGCTGGCACATCCGACTATACAATGATCAAATACACAAATACACAAATACACAACTCATCCGAAACCTTCTCATCTTCTCTTTGACATGCAGCTTGGTGACGACGCGCAACCTACTGGACCCAATTTTGTATGGTAGAATACACTAGCGTGCGGTCAGTTTAGCGAATCTCATGAACCCAGTACTAGACATGCATCCCAACAATCGGCAACAACTATCGCGCGAGCGATCTTGCTCAAACCTCAGACTGACAGCAATTGCAGCGGTTGCACGCCTCACGTGAACAATGGCGTTGAACGTCATCGCACTGGTCTCAGGCGGCAAAGACTCCTTCTTCTCCATCCTGCACTGCCTAGCAAACGGCCACAACATCGTCGCCCTTGCTAACCTGTACCCCTCCCCCAGCGCTACCAGCGACGATGAAGATCTCAACAGCTACATGTACCAGACGGTCGGCCACTCGGTCATCCCGCTCTACGAGCAGGCGCTGGGCATCCCGCTGTACCGCCAGGAAATCACGGGCAAAGCCGTAAACTCGGACCGCGACTACGCAGCACCCGTCCAGGGGGGAGGGCAGTCGCAGGATGAAACCGAGGACCTGGTGCCGCTGCTGCGCAAAGCCATGGTCGCCCACCCAGAGGCCAACGCGGTCTGCTCCGGTGCCATCCTGAGCACCTATCAGCGCACGCGTGTAGAATCGGTGGCGCTCCGCCTCGGCCTCGCGCCGCTGAGTTTCCTGTGGCAGTACCCGCTGCTGCCGCCGTACTCGCAGAGCCAGCTGCTGTTCGACATGGCGGCGGTGGGGCAGGAGGCCATCGTGATCAAGACGGCTTCTGGGGGGCTGGACGAGCGCATCTTGGGGTGGAATGTGGCGGCGCAGAGTACCATCACGAGGCTGCAGAAGGCAATGGCCAAGTTTGGCGAGGAGAGCAATGGTGCGGTTGTGGGCGAGGGCGGCGAATTCGAGACGCTGTGCCTGGATGGGCCCGGCCCGTTGTGGAAGAAGAGGATCAGGATTGAGCCTGGGGCCGCGGGAGTGAGTGAGGGGGGGCAGTCGGTGCTGAGGATGCGGGCGAGCGAGTTGGAGGAGAAGAGTGAGGGGAATGGGGATGGGGACGGTGATTGGAAGGCGGCGTTGAGGATTCCCGATCTGTTCGATGATGAGTTTAAGAGAGTCTTGGACGGGCTGGAGAGCAGCAACGACGCCCAATCTTGCATTTCAGACGACGCAACACTTCTGAACGAGCCCATCACCTCAACATGTACCTTCGACCTCCTGCCCCGCAATGCCTCCGTGGACTCCCCAACAACGTTCACCTACTCGAATCTCTCCGACACGTCCCATTCCTCGGCTTCGAACCGCCCTTCCCCCTCCCGCCAACTCACCAAGATTCTGCTCCGCCTGGACCACGTGCTCAAGCAGTGGCGCCTCTCCCGCAGCGACATAAACCACTGCACCCTCCTCCTACGCTCCATGGCCGACTTCACAGTCCTGAACCCCATCTACGGCCAGTACTTCTCCGGCGTCAGCCCGCCCGCGCGCGTCACCGTGGCGGTCGGCGACGTCATGCCCGCAGGTATTGATGTGATGCTCAGCATCACCATCGACAAGGACGGCAGTTCGGACAAGAAACGGAAGAGCGTCCGCAGCATGGACAGGCAAGGTCTTCATGTCCAGGGACGCAGCTACTGGGCGCCTGCGAACATCGGGCCATACAGCCAAGCTGTGAGCGTGTGTTTGCCCGTATCTTCCTCCTGCAGCCAAGCCGAGAGTGGCGGCGACATCAGCAGTGCGGGCGAGGTCGTCTACGTGGCTGGCCAGATCCCGCTCGTGCCCGCGTCGATGGAGGTGTTCACAGAGCGCGGATTCAAGGGCCAGGCAACGCTCTCCCTACAGCACCTGTGGCGCATTGGGCGCGCCAAGGGGGTGCGGTGGTGGGCTGGCGCCGTGGGCTTGATCGCGTCGTGCTCGCAGCCCGAGGAAAAAGTTCGAACCGCGCAGGCGGCGTGGCGCGCGATCCACAACCCGCGCACAAAGGCAGGCGGCGATGAAGAAGGAGAAGACGAATACGATGAATACGACGACGACGACGACGACGACGCGGCAATCGATCCCTGGGACAGACGCAACAACCACACCCCGCTCTTCAACGACTCCACGCTCCGCTCGCCCCTGCCAGATTACTCGGCCGTCCAGCAGCCTCCGCCCGCACCGACACCGCCCTGCTTCATTGCCCAGGTCGCCGCCCTGCCCCGCGCCGTCGACGTGGAATGGAGCGCCACAGGCCTAACATCCCCCTCGCTCCAGACCAGCACCATCCCCCTCGCCGGGGGGCAAGCCCTCACGCTCACCTCCCCCACCCTTTCCTCCTCCACCTTCTACGCGCTCGCCATCGCCTCCTCCGCGGACGCGGATGCGCTGCACCAGCACCTGAGGCGTGAGGGTGCGAGGGCGTGGGCCGCCGCCACGCTGTACGCTTCTCCACGGTTTGGCGAGGAGGAGGGATCGCTGAAGAGGAACTGGAGGGGCTGTCAGTGGGTGCCGTGTCAGAGGGTGTGGGATGCCGAGGGGAGGGAGTGTAGGGCCGTGGTGGTGGGGAGGGTGGATAGGGGCGCGGCGCTGGGTGGGGAGAGCGGGGTGGAGGGGTTGGCTAGGGGGCTGAGGTTTGCAGAGGGGAGGGTCAGGGAGGCGTTGGAGCGCGCCGCCGTGTGAGATGAGATAGGATGGGATGAGATAGGATGGGATGAGATGGGATGAGATGGGATGAGATGGGATGAGATGGGATGAGATGGGATGAGATGGGATGAGATGGGATGAGATGGGATGAGATGGGATG